>JAULCE010314174.1:0-10559 GCA_032359355.1 Macoma nasuta | reverse complement strand
ACGGACAACTGGGTAGAACCACTGACCTACCGCAAGCCAGCCGGAAGGCTTCCTCACATAAAGATTTTTACCCCGGGTGAGGCTTGAACCCACAGCGGTGAGGGACCAAGGGATTTGAAGTCGGAGACTCTAACCTCTCGGCCACGGCGGACCCTACACAGTGATATGACTAGGACAAAATATGAAACAGGTTACTTTCAAGAGTAAACAAACAGTATATCATACCCTAACCAGGCATAAACATTTTTAACCCAATTTGATACATGTACCATCAGCATTTCTAAATGTAAAGCTCATTACAGTCAAAAATTTGGAGATTCCAGAGTCTTCCATTAATTATCGTTAAAATCACATCAAAAATCTGGCCGGTAAGTAGTTCCGCTACATGTACAACTGCCAATACATTTTTAATGACCAATCAAATGTCCATAGCATATAAATTGTATTTTTATCATTCTGTCAAGGTATCGACCAGATCCACTTTGGTCGACATAACAAACTGCAATTTCTATTTTAAAATCCACAGTTAGTGTCTGGCCAGTCTGTCAGACCTCGACATGTACAACGGATGGTAAGACAAAACTCCATTTGGGTGGGGGTGAGTGTGTAACCAACACATCAATCTGTGGTGGGTGGGGCACCTAAGAAAATACTTACACATGGAGATAGTCAAACCTACATAACATAAAAGTCAGGGCATATTATTTGTTCACATGTCTATAGGGTGTAAATATTCTACTGGTTGGTTGAATGGCATTCTCTTTCTTTTCTACCCTCTATCAGAGTTGAGATACGAAGTACAGTGAATTTTTGATAACTCGAAATCCTAATTTGTCGATCTTTAAAGCTGCACCAATATTACAATTGTTTTGCTTTTTACACTCGTATTGGGGTTGTGGGGACTACTTTTACAAGTAAGAATCACCCAAAGGACTTCGGGTGATTCTGACTTGTAAAAATAGTCCCCACAACTTCGAGCTATCGTGATTTTACTGTATTTCCTTTAAACCCTTTCCTCCAAAAGCCTTTTTAGAGATATCTACAACAACAAAAATCTAACAAGATGGAAATCTTTAAGCATAGGCAAAAGAAATATGCCATATTTGAATTATATTGAAATCATTGCAGGAAATGGAGCATTTGCTCAGTACAAGCAACTACTCCATTTCTTACAATGTTTTCAATAGCCATCAATTACATTGGCACTAAAAGGCGCTTCTGTGGAGGAAAGGGATAAGGGGCAATCTAAATGTTAAAAAAATACAGTTCGTATTTCAACTCTGCTCTATCATATAATAAACATATCCTCTCAGTAGTCAGCAGTGGCGTGATTCCCTCACAAACTTTACTTTACATTGCATTGAAAAACATTTCTCCGTCACAAAGAACTTCAAAAACAAAGATTTCTTTATCTGCACAAAGAGCATCCATAAATATCATTAAGACAGAAATAAAAACAAATAATTGGACTTTAATCTCACATTTCCTGTTGCCAAAATTGTCCTCTTCTTAATCTCTAAAATGTTTCATTTTATTCTGGAAATCTATCAACCTAACTCACATACCCATTATTCAAAATGAAAGTTTTAAGCAAAATGTGTAGAAACTGATCAGACTGCTCCTTCAGGAGCAGTCAGATCAGTTTCTACACAATTCGCTTATAAACAAATCAAAGTCTCAAAAATGTTGGTATATCAATCAATACAATCCTTGTGCTTGACAGACAGAGGCATACAGTGTTCAAACACAAAATCTGATTCACCAAAAGAAATCAGTACTAGCTGATGTAAGGCCTTTTACAAAGTTAAATCATCTTCATTTTTTGTGAAACCTTGAGTAGGTATTGAGACATTTTGCTTTTTATCACCACTCTTATTCAGGCAACATATAATTTGATTAAACATCTATAGAATCTTCCTCAAAGAATGTGCTAGTGCACTATTCATATACTGGGGTACCCGATAAGAGTGGATAAACTATATAAACATTTTCTGTCTTGATTGCCTTTTATCTTCATCTGAATCCCTATTGTCAGGGATACCCATGAAGCACTTATCCAAAAACGCAAGTTTGACACAGAAACTTACACCACTGCTGAAAGACTGAAAACTATACGACAACATAAAAAACAAATAATTACACTATAGCGACATTTCATTAACATAATTATCATTCGTAAACTAGGTGAGAAAACAACAAACATTCCAATGCTTCTGTTCCGACCGAGGATACGGCCGGGCGACTTACCCAAAACCATTTTGTAGCTTCTTCTTCTCTCGAATTCTACACACATAAAACAGGAGATAGTAACAATAATGTAAGGTCTAAAAGTCTTATTCTTTACCATAGCTACAGATAAGGTGCGTACCAATAAATCTTACATCCTTATTTCTCAAGCTAACCCTATGTTGTTACCATTCATTAGAATCGTCTTTTCAAGACGATTCTAATGAATGGTCACAACATAGGGTTTCATAGAGGAATAAATAAGTCGATCGGAAAACATTTGATTTACCCATGCTTCTCTGGTGCACTGTCTTTACCCTTATCCAACTGAAACAATTGTCCTTAGCTTCACTTTTCAATGTCGTCTAATTTTCTTAAAATTTAGTGAGGATTTTGGCGGAGTGTCAAACAGCATGGGTCTCACTCAGTCAGTAACAAGGCGTTTTTTCCAGAACCAAGCTGTTTCAGGGCTGGAAAGTTCCACTCGTCCAGTCGTCCTACAGGGGAAAAATCTAGTCAGGACAAGTGACATTGCCTTCTTTGTCTATATGCCGGACAAGTGGAATTTCAATTCAGTCTATATGAAGGACAAGTGACTTTTTCCAGAATTTTACAGCCTTGTGTTTGAATTTTCTATTACAATTGCAATCAGCTGGATAAGGATTAAGATATTTACAAAACAAGATGGGCTTTGATCAGGGCCCCAGAAAGTGTACGTTTTTAAAATACTAAAATCCTTATTTCTTCACCAAACCCTATGGAGTGACCACTCCTTAGAATCGTCTTTTTAAGACGATTCTAACGAGTGGTCACTCCATAGGGTTTGATGAAGAAAAATAGATTTTTGTCAAAAATGTATCATTAACCCATGCTAAACTGGAGCCCCGTTTGCTGTAAAATTTCCAAACTGAAGAATTTTCAAACAATGTAGAACTCAATCAGTTTTGACATTGACACTGATTTAGGTCTACACTGTTTGCAATGTATTAAGGTTTGAAATTGTACACTGGTGTCTGTATAAGACCTAATTCAGAGCTGCAGATTATCATGTACCTTCATAGTGCTTTCACTTTCCTTATCATCTTATAATTTCTTCACAAACTCCTCAAGGAGTGCTAGAGCTGTTACAAGAAAGGTTATAATGGATAAACAAATATGTTCAATAGTTTTCTTTGGTAGGCTTAATATCTACAGCTCTGTCAATTTTATATGAGCAGCAACTTGTGAAATAAGTACAGTACTGGTAAATACTTTAATTACCCCAACCCTTTTAGTGTGGGAAACGATTTTGTATGACTTTGCAAACAACGTAGACCCAGATCTAGACATGCTGATTTTACCATATAATAATGTATTCAAAATGATCAAACAGAGCGACAAACAGTGTAGACCCAAATAAGACTGCTCCAGAGGAAGCAGTCTGATCTTGGTCTATACTATTTGTCCAATCTGATCTGGGACTAATCACAGCTAGTCAAAGCTTTCTGATGGATGCAAAAATGACCGATGTCAAAGCAAGACCCTAAATCTGAACCAGGTTTGCCTAGTGTGGAAATCTTCGGTATCTTCATCCAGCCATTCAAGAAACAGCATGTTTCATAGATCACTGCTCATATAAAATTTTATAATCTATCACATCAATCTAAAACCACCTTAATAAATTAGTTTGCCTTAAAATTATGTAAGGTACATTATCAAGAACATGTTAAACACGCAGGTGTACGTAACAGATGTAAAGGTTTTTAATGCATCATTGGGTAAAATACTAATTATTAGCCAGTTAAGTATTTGGCACTGTATGACATTACCTTATGCAAAGTGTAATATTGATATGACTAACCCTTACAATGTAACATACCCGTCAGATTTCCTGACTTTTTCCTATGGTTACTGTGCACGAATCCTGGGCCCCTATTCAGAAACTATGCTGAGCCTTTGTTTGAGACTTTAAGGGTGAAACTAAAATACAATTTTCAAGTCATGTGTTTCATTCAGCTTGAGTCAAGAGTCAGATTGTTAGACTTCTAACCCTTTTAGTGCTGAATTTTAAAATGGACTGTTCCAATTTTGAAATATGGCCAAGTCTATATGAAAAATTGGGTTGAATTCCTCTAAATATTCATATATAACAAACAGAGAAGACCTCTACACTTGATCTACACTGTTTGCAAAAGCATATAGACTCGTTTCCTGCTGAGCACTACAAGGGTTAACATTTATGGAAAAAAACCTGATCAGATGCAGAGTAAATAAGTAACCTGGTATTTAAGAATCCCCATTTCAGTTGTGTTCAGATTGAGAAAGGTTCACACTGGATGTCAACATTAACCCTGTTGGCGCAGGAAACGAGTAAATGTGTCCTTCGCAACCAGTGTAAACCCTGGTCTGAGGGCTCCAGTAGAAATCTAAGTGATGAACTGCATAACAGTCTAGCCACAGTAGCCCCCTTCCAGTTTAAAACTATTTTCATTTTACTGAAAGTTTACTCTAGCAAATCTCTAAAATAAAATATCTCAGAAATCTGCACAATTCCAAAGATGCTTTGGTGGCCACGTTGGCTGGGAGCACGTGCAAGCTGTAAATTGCCTGCACAACAAAATACTACATCATTATGGTAACCATTCTAGGTAGGACTCAACATAAGCGTGCGTCTCTTAAATATAAGTTGATTTGTTTCAGAATTTCTCTACCAAATCCTATGTTGTGACCATCCATTAGAATCGTCTTGAAAAGACAATTCTAGTCAATGGTCACAATATAGGGTTTGGTTGAAAAATAGGGATTTTAGAATTTGCAATACACACCTTATCCGGGCCTTGCCTAGGTCTACTACAAGCCCTGGCATATGTTCTGCTATGTAAGACTACGAACATTGCTACATAATGTTAAGATTCATACCCCAAAAGCTAAAATCCTTATTTCTCAACCAAACCCGATGTTGTGACCATTCATTAGAATCGTCTTTTCAAGACAATTCTAACGGATGGTCACAACATGGGGTTTGGTTGAGAAATATAAATTTTTGTTGGAAAATGATTCGGTTTTACGCCTGCTTATCTTGAATCCTGGTAAGAATAAACAACCCTGAAAACACCTGTACAAAGCTACCCAGCAAAAACATTTCCCCTCAAGTTTTCCCAACCTTCCCTGTATCACTCTGAAAACTTGTTCTGCTCTTAAAATGTCATCTTTCGCTTTGCACTATTTATCAAAAGTACTGAAAAAAAATTATCATTAAGTTTTCTATAATAAGAAATCAAAGTACCGAAAATAGTTGACACGAGATAAAAATTCTGTGGCATCGGTTCTAAATCTGGTGATCTATCCAGATTTTTTGATGGTGCCAAGGACAAACGGAAATGAATTTAAATTTCTGGCAACTTAAAAGCTGTTTAAATGTGTGTCTGTGATGCAGTTCCAGAAGTATTTTATCGTTTCACCAGCATGTTTTATCGCCATGGAACTATATACATCCTAAATGCAGGTTAGCGAGATAGGCATAATACAATTGCATAAATTCAGCAGTTTGGGCCCCTGGTAGGCAGGTAGGTGTAGATAGAGGTATGACTGGGGTATATACATGAACTAGTACCTGTAACACAATGTACCAACAATCAATGCAGAGCTCTTCTACATAATTCGCAGAGAAGGAGATATTTCTGAGATATGGTAACCTCATTTACCATTCATATCAATTTTTTCAATTATCCACAAAACCCTATCGTGTGACCACTCGCCAGAATCGCCTCATTGAGGCAATTTTAATGAGTGGTCAAAAGATGGGGATCGATAAACATATAAGCAAAATACTTTCAAAACAATTCAAAATAAAAGTCTAGATACTAGCCGAGCTCTCTCATTCACGTTTTTTGGGCTTGATGATCCTGGAGCATAGACTATACTGATGATCATTCTTAATTAACCCTCATTGTGCTGAGTGGTACCAGAATAGCAAACCGCAAACAGGTTGTGCTCTGATCAGATGCTCGGAGAACTGCACTAGGCGGCCAGTACATTGAGTTGCAAAAAGATGAAACTACTTGATGTCTGTGAATACATTGTACACTCCTTAAATATGTTGACTTTTTTAGTTAATTCTTGCTGTAATATACATTCATAAACCCTACAATGATAGTTCCATTGATCAAAGAGTTACATGTACTTAGTTTTAGCCTGTTACTTCATAGAAGTGGTTTTTGGCACCTCTGTAACAGATGACGATTCAAGACCTTGTGGGAAATGTCATATCTGGCTGAATGCTGTTAAACTTATGTTTCATTGTTTTAGTCTGTACCACATTTTAGTCAAGGGCCTTTTCTAGTTATGTATTCTACCAATTTTAAACAAATCTGTTTCTTTTTCAGATTCAAACATTATCAAACAGACCGAAATCAACATTCAATTTCTCTTTTTCTTCTGACTTTTTTATAACTGTGATATGGTTTAGTTAGGTTTGGTTTTGTTGTTTACGTCCGTTTCTGCCAACTTTGGGCTAATTGAACGTCCCAGAGAGAGGGAAGCGGATACAGAGAAACCCGCGCAACGCCCTACTCTTTTCGAAGGAGCCCTCTGGTTCTTTTACATGCCCAGTGTATGTCAGGGAAAGAAGCTTATCGTATTACATACAGACACGACCAAAAGCAAACCAAGTATCCTGTGTAGCGTATGCTTCTGATTAACTTGGTTGATATATTTATAGTCAAACTCTTTCCTTCACATTATCTAGGCAAATAAAAATCACAATGTTTGAATTGTATTTTGAATATTGTTGGAATCATACTAGCAGTAAATTTTGCTCGGGCCGATCAAATGTCGCATTTCTAACATCATTTTTAATAGTCGTCTGCCACAGAGGCGCAAAAACACCCTCAGTGGAGGAAAGAGTTAAATTATCTTGTTTTTCTTTTATCGCGGTTGACAGTGTAACATATGAGATGTGTAGCGTCCTTGAATTTTTTAATGGTTCTTTTCCAATGTATAATTTACATCCGATAGATTGACCGATTGACCGATGCGTAAGTCGTGGTTGAGATATATTTTAAATGAAATGATTTTACTATAAAAAACAATCTAATATCTTTATTTATATGACGTACTAACAGGATTTTAAAGTTGTCTTGAACGGCATGGACAAACGCAACAACGTAGTTCATCGCATGAGTCCTACTCTGATCTCACCAACAAGTATCAACCTACTTGTTCCTCCTATGAATGGTAAGTAAAATCGTCCAACACTGTAAAGTGCACGCTTTGATTTCGAACCAGAAATTCTCCATTTTGGTTATTCTAAGATCCGTGCGTCAAACAGCTTGGGACCGGGTGAGACGTCGAGTTATGCGGCGTCTCATCCGGATCTAAGCTGCTTGCATATGACACCATGGTTCTTGTAAGCAGTGAAGGGGTTAACATTGATGCCAGTCTGAATTTGAAGATGTGCACTTGTGAGTATGCGTGGATGTTTGTGGCTGCATCACCTAATAGCAATGGTAGTATATCAGTGCAAAATTCAGGAAAAGGAGTAAATCCATCTTAGTCTTGTTAGCACACATATAATTTATGTATTCATCTTAATAGAGATAAATGTATATAATACCTGCACAATTTCCCGATTTCCTATTTTTTTATATTAAAACAATGGCATATATTGAGAACAAAGCATACCATTTACTTTTCAAAAATGTGTCTGGTTTGTTCGACAAGCAAAATTATGGAGAGAGAATAGTAAGATGAGAAGAAAGGATAATAACCAAATTTATCCTGATCACTTATTCTTGTTACTTTAACTTCTTAATTTAAGATCTCACTTACTACAGGTTAGATCCAATACGTTTCAGAATAAATATTGATAACTCGATACAATTTATAATAATCATATTCATAAAGTATGACATTTCACATCACAATCAAATCACAAAAGCGACAATAATTCATTTTAGAACACACCTTTCTTCAAATTGCATTATGTTAACAATCCAATTTTGAATATTTTACTCTCAAATATGCACTGGAAAATCGATAGTCATAGTTCGTATGTGCTTTTATTCCTTAAATGGCAAGAGTACCGTGACATTATTAAAACAGTTAAGAAGATTTACGTTTTTGTGTAAGATAAGGTCACAATGTCGAATGTTTGAAGAAAATTCAAAATCTTTCTTTTAAATGCATGGATTTACTTCTAGCCATATGCTTGGAGTAACTTTTAATTGATTTTAAGACTTAAAGTACATGTTCCTGTATGTGTTCAAACCATTGTCAGTTTTGCGCACAAAGTAATTGAAATATGACTCCCGTGCTGATACCCAATTAAGCAAAATCTTGGATTTTGCACAAACAAACGATAAAAAATGACAGGTCTTTACCTTCATATTCATAAAGTGTAGATAATGTTGAGAAAACAAATGAAGCATTACTATTAGAAATGGCTGATGTTGGTCTGCACTGCTTGCATAAAGAGTCAATATTGGTAAGCATGTGTATGACATAAAGGTTTTGCAGCTGCAAATGCATTGTAGAGACTAAAGAGTATTGCAATATGTCTGGAGCTGAAAATTGAGACTGAGATTACTCCCCTTTAGAGCTTCGTTCATTATGATTCAAGTGTAATTAGATTTTGTTTATTATTTTTCAGACGTCAAGCTATATGTCAATGCGACTTTGCGGATCCCTTTCACGGTTTTCAACGAGGCTAACACACAACAAGAAGTGATCGTTAAAATAGAGGACAATAAAAGATTTGCAAGATCTCCAATTTTTCTCTCTTATACTCTCAAAGGGGGCGAAAACCATACTGGCTTCTTTGTAATAGAGAGTGGATCAACTTTTGCATTAACAAGGTAAGATTTGTTTTGGAACGATGAAAAAGCTCCAATTTGTCTACCTAGAAACAATAAGCTCAACCATCGCTCAATGATTATTTGATTCTATTGGTAACTTTGAACAGCATTTATGTGTCAAATACATAGACACGCAATCTTTTAACACATCACTTAATATTCAAAGTTTCAGAGATGGCTGTTGGTGTAAGTGTATCAGTTGTCTTTTTGATGGGACTTAAGTTGCTCGTATAGTCGATTGCTCGTATAGTCGAAGTTGAAACCGGTGTCAGTGTAAAACTCATTACGTTAATTAAGACCAGTACCGAATTGCACGTACAGTATATCGTGGCTAAATAAGTAGTTACCGTCAAACACAAATTAAGCGGCCAAAAAGCAATTGGTTGTATTTAAAACAGTTTGAGGCTTAATATAGAACGAACGTAATATTATTTTGCATTACTTCTTTTCAGCATAAGGTAATCACCCTTGTTAAATAGTCGTTACATTTCCTTGTTTGATGGCTGCTCGGGTGTATACATATTTGAGAGCAATACCGATTAATATTTCACGTTTGCGGAATCTATATTGCACTCGGGTGGTACCCATCCATTAGAGATACACTAGAGTGCAAATAGCACACGCCATGCATAATTAAACAATGTTCTTTTGTTCTGGATAGAAGAAATAAACCACTAATCTAAGTCTATACAGCGTCAAGCATATGCACGTCGCAATTTCAATAAAACTGTCGTTACTTATACGTGATTTACATTTACACACCGTTAGATTGAAAGTTGTTTGACCATAGTTATGTTTTAAATATAACCGAATAGCTTGGCAAATTATGCTGGTGCCAACGTTTTGTGCACGTATATGTAAATACCACGCTGGGACACACACTGCTGATTTGTCGATAACGGTTTTCCCTTGCAGCACAGTGATCATTACTGCCAAGCCCTACATTAAGGGTCAAGTGACTCAGAGCCAGTTTATCATACGTCGGTTTACAGTACAAGAAAGGACAACGACGGTATGTAAATACAGTTAAACGTTAATATTGATCGGCTGCAGCAGTTATCAAACTAGATCCTTACCAAAATAGCTTAGTCAAATACATCAGTATCGTTCTAAAAGGACATAAGTCGAACTTTAAGTAATTCGGTCTGAAACACAAATAGTCCCTTAAACATCGACATAAAATGAATCGATCTATTTGCCTTTACTCGCTTTGTTAAAACACAATAATACTGTCTCAATAACTTTGTAAGTTATACTAATTTTATTTTATCTCCTAGTCGAATTGTATTGTACAAAACGTAGAACCTGGGCTAAGGTCAAGTCATGTGCACTATGAGTGCGGAATAAGATCAGGTCCCACGATTAGTGACGTCCAGTCTTGATGAAAACTGATTTCGAAGGTGTCAAATAGATTTTTATATCATAACCCTTCGCCTGCTACGAAAATAGTCTTCTGCTGAAAATGTCGTCTGCTTCATTTTTAAATATCGTCCGATTTTC
>JAULCE010314063.1:0-10561 GCA_032359355.1 Macoma nasuta | reverse complement strand
TGTTTTTGTCCATGTGTGTCTTCTTTATGTAGCGTGTGTTTGGACTCGTGTGTAACTGTGTGTGGATGTGTGTATGCCTGTGTGACTATGCTGATTGGGTGGCTGTTTTGTGTTGTATGTGGTGTGTCCTGCAAGACATTTCTATCTACTTTAGTTAGAACATCCTTTCAGTGTATACTTACGAACTGACACCTCTAAATAATTGGCTTAAAACTAAATACACGAACATAACGACCATGGGTTTTTTTGGGATATAACTCTCTTTCCATACACTTTCTGCGAACAATGCAGACCACTGATCTTCAAAAAGAAAAATCAAAAATTTCCCACACAGATCGTTTGGCTCAAAGATTTCCCACAACTCACCCGTGCCCTATTTACTTTATAAGTATATATACATGTTAAAAGTGTAAATCTAGTTTGTTAATACATGTGGCCGTTTCTGGATCTCTTGGGAGTAAGTATACTTATAGTTTAATCACATTACTGAATCATGATCTCTGAAATAATGCAGCAACACCCCTCCCCTAATTATGTCTTATAATTTCTTATGAATTCATCATTGTTACTCAGTATAAAACATTTAGTTTAAATTCCTCCGGTCTTATAGTATATAGATATATAGAAGATTGGCACTTATTTGTTTAAATGCTTCACATATGAAAAACATAGAATTCTTATGTTTTTCAAAACAAACCGAACGTAATCGATTTTCTCTTTGTATATTAGTGTGTGTACTTTAAATGTGTGGCTAGAACATTGGAATTGGTCTAGAACTATTCTAAAGTAAAATGGCATTTCGATGCTCTTTCAACTGACTTTAAAGTAACTATTTAAATCACAATTTGAGGAGTTTATCATGCCAAACTTACATCATGCAGTAGTCATTAAGTCTTTCTCTATTTCTGAGACTAATATCCATTCATTACCTATGTCCTGTGACAGCTATGCATAGCAAAATCATACTAAAATAAACTTTTTTTTATTTTAGTTGCCTTTCGGCATGCTTCATTTAGGATTTTTTAGTAGATTAACAATGTCGGGGATATCTTGTTTCTGGCATTCTTAATAGTTTACAAAATAATTTGATACATACACATGATAAAACATGCAAAGTGAGACTTACTAAATTATCCATATGCTACTAGTTTGTGAACTGATGTGTAAACCCCGATAAGAGATTTGCAGTTTTAAATTTTGATTCTGTTTACAGTTTCAGAATAGTCAACTCCCAAAACTTCAGAACCAAATAAGGTATCGGTGTACCCATTGTAACATAAATTGTTAAGGCTCATTGTATGCGAAAATTTATACTAATTAGATTTCAATTCAAGTCCAATTTCCTTCTGTCTGAAGGGTACAATTGTCTAAATACTATGGTTGCTGTTGTGTTGATATTAATTTCACTTTTTGCAGATTTCCAAAATTCTTCTAAATATATTTTTGTAAGTTAGTTACTGTTTCGCCACAGTTAGCAACATCATCTAATATTTCCCTAAAATAACTACAATACATTTATCAATTAGTGTTTATATTCACGTTTGATGAATCATTATAGCTGTACAATTTCAAATAGTTATTCAAATAAATGGATTGGTGCAATTTCATCATAATAATGCAACATCAAAGCTAAGACGTTGCACGTTACAAAAGCTCTAGCGCAAATAAGTCCCTCATTTTTCTTGGACAGATAGATGGAGTGATTCATTTTGGACCAATTCGTTTCCTTATATATATGAATTATTTGCCTGAAGCTGTACAGAACACAGCAAAACTATTTGCAGATGACTCAAAACTTTTCAGTGCCATTGTTGTTGAGGTTGACTTTAGCAAGCTCCAGGATGACCTTAACTTGTTATCGGAATGGTCAATGAAGTGGTTGTTAAAATTCAACTAAGAAATATGAGTTGTACTTAAATTACATGAATCAATACAGTATATTTATTTACTTAATGGTGTTAACTTGAAAGCTGTAAATCAACAAAGAGACCTTGGTGTTATTATATCGTCGGATTTAAAAACCGAAGCAAATATAAATGACATTGCCAAAAGGGCGTCTCAAAAAGTCGGAATGATTAAACGTTGTTTAACAAACTTTACACAGAAAAGGGTGGTAACCCTCTAAACTACAGTGGTTAGACCAATACTGGAATATGATTCTATTATATTTCAACCTTTTTACGTAAAAGATATTAATAAACTACAAAAGGTGCAGAATCGTTGCTTAGCTTTGTGTACCATTCATGCCATTACAATGGACAGTCTACAAGTCAGAAGAGAAAGATCTGATTTGGTAGAAACGTATAACTTTTCTCACAACAAATACAGAATTTACCTGGACTGCCTTTTCCAAAAGCCAAACAGAAACCTGAGAGGACATGACTATAAAATTCCTAAAGTATCAGTGAACACAAAAACCGAGTGATGGATAAATGGAATAAACTACCAGAGACAACAGTAGCTGCACCTAGTGTGGACTCATTTAAGAAGAAACTGAGAGTCACCCCCATGGGCGAAGTGACTTCAACTACCAAGTAACCAACTAACTAAGTATTTACATATGTTAAATAAAAATAAAAATAAATATGCCTTGCTATGCTACTTTTTGTTAAAAAATACCCTTTTTAAGTATAATTAATTAGTTCTCTGATAATACCAAAATTGACACTATATCTCAAAACTATCAAACAGAATACATGTTCTACTCCGAATTGTGCTAGGAAATTTGTTGTTTTCCATATCTTTGTCTTTTAATATTGACCGAAGTTGCTAAACGTTTGAAGCATTTGATACCATTTTCAATTCTTCATGTGTTATTGGTTGAATCGGAATATTATCATATGTTTCATTTATATCGATATTTAAGTCAAGGTCAGACAAATTCGCCTTTTTTCCCCATTAATGATTCAAAGTGATTAACCCAGGTATTACTTGACTACATATCTTTATATATCTTTGGTTTTCTAAAAAAAAATCGGCACTAACGTGGTTTAGCAAGGCATCGTCGATAGTCGTCAACATCAAGACATTTCCATTTTGGGTGATTAGGATTTGCGTGGTATTGGAGGAAACGAATTGTTTTTTTCCAAAACCACGAAAAATGAATTTGGGAGTATGAGGTTTAAAGTCGACAATTCTTAATATCTCCCTCTGTATCGAATGAAACAATTACTACAAAGTCTACAAAGTATTCAATATTGTATTTTAATATAATTTTGTCCGAATGTGTTGTGCTGAAATGGGTCATATTTTAGATGTTAATTTGCATTATAGCTGAATAAAACAAGCGAATAATTACATCGATTCAGTTAATACTGCACAGCTTAATAAAACATGGATGTTCCTGGTTAGAATGTGACGAAGGGTATATCGTGTAGGGACAAGCAAAATCACCTGATGGCGTCCTCAAATGGCGTCAACCGGTTTTCTGTTATTTGAAGGGAGAAAGTAAACAATCGAGGTGCAAACTTAGAAATTATAAATAGTTTTTGCTACTTTTCATCATTGAAATGTCAAAACCATCAACGCTTACAGTATTGAAAATCCCCGCAGTTTGAATTATACCGATGTGATTGGACTTCATTTTGGTAAGTGTGTTTATATGATTTGAATAAAACGCTTTGCACATATCGTGTCTCCATTTAAATGTACTGGAAAAACTTCTTCGTCGAGTCGTATTTCAGGTATCGCAAATTAGACCATATGTTTGTTAGATTATATATGATCTGGATCAAAGCTACTTACACCTGTCATTTCAACATAGTTTGAAATTGCACTTCTGTGTTTACTTTTAATTACAACCAAATTACTCGGCACTCATGTGAGGTTCCAGAAAGAGTTAGTGGGCGTTGGTTTTAGGACCATAGATTAAATAATAGTATGTAATAATCCATTAACAATTCTACCTAGATCCGAACTCTTCACTTTTCTTTCTTTCTACTATGCATGACTTATGTTAGGGATCGGGTGATTCGGAAGTAGTTGTAATAATACTTTGGACCGGATCTTTTAGCCGCAGATTCCAGATCCGCATACTAAGCTTGCCACAAAACAATTGTTTACACTACATTCCTATTTTTACAGCAACTGTATCTTGCACATGCACACAGCTACTGTTATTCCCCAGTGTTACTCTACAACAATGATAACTGCTTGAATGTGTGGGATTGTAGCTAAAAACTAGATGTCCCCACATTCAAAAGTAAACACAAAGGAATGATTCAATGACCTCTCCACTGAACTAATCTATTTAGCATCTGTATTTCGGGCTCGAGTAAATGATCGTACTCATAAATCTTATTAACTCTGTTAGAAATAACCGTTATCTTATAAATACTCCATATCATCGTCCATTTCTT
Source organism: Macoma nasuta (assembly GCA_032359355.1). NCBI lineage: Eukaryota > Metazoa > Mollusca > Bivalvia > Cardiida > Tellinidae > Macoma > Macoma nasuta. Next base: position 6,203 of record JAULCE010314063.1, on the reverse strand, counting down.
ATACTTCTTTAGACTACTTCTTGAACAGACAACACCTGACTGCAACATCCAGTCTAGTTTTATTATCAAAGGGATGGCTTTAAAGATTTTATAAGGACTGCTTGTAAAATTATTTCATAGGGGTTTGTGTAGTCACTTGTTCTCTAGCAGATTGATAAAATGTCAAAAAGTAATATTAAGATAAGGATTATTAAGCTAATATTGACTTTATCTGGTTTGTAATAAATGGCAACAATAGCGGATTTTTCATTCCCGGGAAACATACTTTAGATAATTGGCTACTTTTAACATTTTTAAATATATATATGCTGGCAAATGAGGATACTTGAATGTTATGGTGAAAAGGCACTTTAGTTTATATTAAGATTTGAGCTTGGATCTAGATATTGATGTTTGCTAAAAGTTTATACGAATGCCCTTCGTGTTTTAACAACTCTGACAATTGTCTAACCAAGGGTTTGCATGTTTGATCATTCCTCCATTCTGCAATCCCCTAAAGGTAATTTCCTTATACTATTTAGATTAAATGGTTCAAGCACTTGTGCACATCTTTGAATGTCGTGACAATGAATTTTATCGGCACGGGTGGACTAAACAGGATAGTCAGCGTTTATCTCGGCATCTGATTGGCCAAAAATCAGTTGATAAAACTAGTTAACATGATGCGCAAAGTGCTGTCTCCTCACCATTTTGTCTGCTTTACTTTTCAACTTGCCGATATGTTTAGATTAATTTGGTGAACTTTTTTGACTGAATGCAAAACTGCTGGAATCCAGATCAAACGCCGCATAATTCACCGTCATATCTAGATCCGAGCGGTTCACGTTTAAATATATTGTCGCAATCACTTGTTCAAGTGATTAATAGCATGTTGTGTAAAACGCTCACTTTGTCGTCTGTATATTACTTTAAAACTTGTAAATACTGTATATATTCTTATCGACATGCATAGATCTGAGTGTTTAACTGTTGTTACCCTAATTAGACAAAGTATTGTTTCAGTCTCATCAAGGGTCACACGTTTTGCGAAGGTACAGGGTGTCCGGCAAGAAAGGTTACACTCTGAAATATTCATAACTGTGCGTAATTTTGTAATATTAAGGTGCAATTTACATCACATTAAGGGCATCCACACGTGTTTTACGATACATTAAAGTAAATTTTCAATGTTATGTATCCCTTCTAAGAGACAAATTTCTTCATGTAAGGAACCTCAAAATAAATAATATGCCTGGTACAGGCAAAATGATGCTACCGCACACACATCTAGTTGTCATAAGATTTTCTATACGAAACCTTCGGCGACAGGGTGACCGGACAACGTCAAAAAGTTATGAGCTTCGTGTCCCGCACACTGTCCTGATCTGAACCCGTGTCACTATTTTCTCCGAGACTACCCACAGTAGGTTGTATACGGAGCTAATCCCGTGGATAATAAGTGTCCTAAAAGTGTTCAATACAATTTATCAACTGTATGAATTTTAGTGTTTTATCTTGAAGAAAATAGAGAAAACATGATGTATGAAAGTGTTACAATTTTTTAGGACACTCTGTATTTTTATATCTGCTTGTATCAGGCTTCAGGATACAGCGGCGATATAAATAAAGATTAAACATGAAGACTGATTCAGATTTAATCTTTGCGGATACGAATACACAGGTGAGTAATACATTCCACGTAACTATTAATCTCCTAAAGTATTTGTTTGCAGTATAAATATCTCAACTATGTATTATTAACGACTGTAATGCAATATAAATGTGAGATACTATACAATTTTTTTTATTTTCAATGATATACGTCATAATATCTCCAAATTTACACATTCATTATTTCATTCCAGCTATACTTGACATTATGTTTTATCCCATTTCATTAAAAAAAATTAAATTTCAAGTTTTATATAGAGAGCTTATTACACGGCTGACGTGTTTTGAAAATTTGACCATCAAACCTTTGAGAAAAAGCATTATTTCCGAAACCCGAAATATCTGACTGTGAAGCTTAATTCATTAATTTATAAGTGTATTTATTTGAGTATAACTTGTCTTTCCTCGTAACGTCATCTAAGAATGGTTTATTTTGTAGTTTGGCATGTTTACAAAAATACGATAATTTTACCTGTTTTATTTAATGAAAAGTATCAAAACGGCGAAAACATCTAAAACTGCCGGAATTCTTTATAACTACAACGTACACTGATCCAAACAAACTATATATAGACAAATTCCGAGTCAAAAAAATAATAAGCCTAGTTATATGTTTGACAATACCAAGAAGAACATACCGTATATTCATTCGACTATTTACGAACAGACATTATTTTTTTTAACTGAAGTGCGTATATCTTGCCTTATCTATTATCTATTTAACAGTTTCGAAAGGTTGAACATTAAGTACAATTACTGATATTCGATAAAATTACAAGTTATGCCATTGTTTAAGAAACGACCTCCACACACCCAATTCAATTATTAACCTATTTACCTATTAAGCTGTTTAGGTAAAGTATTTTAAAGACTAATTAGTATATGTGCAATCACTTGCATTCGACCCAACTTACATATATAACCACCAATCAGGATTTTTACCAGATCATTCAACAGTACACCAATTAATTGACCTGTATCATTCAATATGTGCAGGACTTGATACTAAAGAAAACACATGTTTGGTTTCTGCCGACATTTCAAAAGCGTTTGATAGAGTTTGTCACAAAGGTCTGTTATTCAAATTAAAAAAATATGGAATTCATGGAAACTTACTTAGTTTGATAAAAAGTTCTTTGGAAAATCAAATTCAATTTCAAAAAGTATGCACTGGTTCTTCTTCTGATGATAAATCACTGCTGATGTTCCACAAGGCTCTGAACTTGGTCCCTTGTTTTTCTTAGTACATGTTTATATAAATGACATTGTTGATAACCTCTAAAGTATTATACGTCTATGACAGCCCCTTTTCAGTGACAGCTTCCGATGTTATTGACATGGAGCTAATTTTAAACGCAGATATTGACTGTATTAAAACATGGGTAGTTACGCGGCTGGTCGACTTTAATCCAAACAAAACAGATGTTGTGTTATTTTCATTAAGTAACCAAAATCAGCTTCCACAAATATACTTCGATAATAACTTACTGCAGTATGTAGAACATCATAACACCTAGTATATCATGTCATCTGGGTCAAAACGTTAGTAACAATGAGATTACTGAAACTCAAACTGTCAAAAAACTCTAAATCAAATTTATATTTCTTTTTTAAGAACATTTTTTGAATATGCTTTTTTTTTGGATGGTTGCACTATATTATTATCATATACACTTTATATTGCCCGATTGTGTTGGCAACATACATCCGTATAATTTACGTAACTCCGATAATATCTCACAACTTCCTAAACGGAATTCTTTTATCTTTCACTCATTCATTCCAACAGTTGTGTAATGATCTTCCATCAAATATCCAAAGTTTTACATCAGTAAATTCTTTTAAAAATATAATAGCAACACACTTTCAATGCAATTACTTCTAAAGTATTATGAATGTGGATCAAGATACCTGTCCGTTATGCATGCAATAATAAGATATCTGTGTAGTTATTTAAATAATGACCTGTTCCTTAATCATTTAAGAGATTTCCTTTCATGCTTATGTGAAGCAGAAAATGCAGTGCAAATCTCTATTTCTATGAATGTAGTTTTTTCACTACTCAACGAATTCAAATGTTTCATTCCACAAGAGATTTTCACCCACTAAATTTAAACTGTTGACACTGTGAAAACGAAAAATTATCAATGAAAAATAATGAAATAGTATTCTTAGCAGTCCAACTCTTTACAAAACATAGTAAAAAATTTGCTTGATCGTTTTGTATATAGACACCCCCAATAAAAAACGTGTGGCAGTCAATGAGAGCAAGCAAACGAACATGCAAAAGCAAACACAAAAAATAAACTATCGATATTTTGTTTTGTGTTTTACAGATTCCATATTTTTATTTTTCCGATATAATTTTGTATTTTATAGATCTATTTATTTTACTGTTGTATTTAGTATTCATTTGCCATTGTTAACCATGTCAATTTCACTTCTAATGGAAGGGCTGAATCTAATGTGGCGAGCACTTGTGGCCCAACCCAGTTGCACATAATTATGTATGTTTATATATGTCTACATGTATATGGCAATTAAATATGTTTAAAGTAAAGTACATTTCCAACTTCAAGACATTTCAAACAGTGTATACCGTAATCATTCGTAAATATCTGGCCACGACATATGCTATTTAGTGTGTTAAAGAACGAAATATTGTTGACTCTAATGGGATGCAAACAGTGTAGACCCTGGTTAGACTCACGACGAAGACGTTGCAGTTTGTCTCGGTCTAAATTGTTTGCTGTTTCTTGAGTTAGGAAAAGTGGCGCTGATATATAATTCCAATGGTGTCGAGATATTTTATGCTATATGAGTGGACGATTTTTGAGTAGATGACAATAGTGCGATTCAGATTGTTCGTGAAGTTGTTTCCTGTGGAATGACCAATATTCTTGCCTAACTGACCAGTTGGTCACCGAACACTGATAACCTATATTAACAGTTTGAAGCGTTGTATAGTAATAAATAGAGGATATTGAACGAGTTCGTTTCATTTTTTTAATTTATTGAGTGGGTTGGGAAAAACGATGTGTCGCGATCTTCTGGCGAGCAACATATCCAATTTACCAACGAGTTCAATACATTTAATACTGAAAATACTCCTTTTATTTTTATTTTTCAGCAGAGGCTTACCGTGTATATTACAGTAAAATGAGCATATATGAAGTAATGGGTTAATACGAAGTTGGCGGTAAAAGGAAGTACGATTCTATAGAAATACACCATTGTTACTAATTTCTTGATTAGGTAACGGTCGTGCAAATGTTTTCATGTCAAAATGTCTGACAGGAATTATAATCCGATGCGATTGTTATTAAATTGGCCGACGTCACGCGAAAAGGGGCACTCGGACATATAAAAAATGTGCTGACTCATCTCTTTTTCAGCGCTATTACTCCAGCATCTAGTCACGAAATTTACCATTTGTATTCATTTAAAGGTAGACGTGGATGTCCTCTAAGATTACAAACAGTGCAGACCATCATTGACGTGGCGGATGGTCTGGGGCTACACTGTTTGCTATGTACGAGTGCCCCTTTTCGCGTGACGTGGCCAATATAGCGGTACTGTAGTACAATTTATAATAAAAAAAGGTCTTACAGCATCTATACAGACAACATTGTTGATTCATATCTGTGTTTTGGAGATATATATGATGTGGGTAACTCGGCACATTTTAATGCATAAAGCCGATACATGCCGTAGTTAAAGTTACCACTGGAAACGATTTGCAATAAAACCCCATGAAAGTGCGAAATCAAATGAAACTTTATTTTCAGCTTCAAATAGTACATCTTTATATCATAAATTCGTTACATGAAAACATTTATTTATGTGATATAGAGTTTTTATCAAAGTCATACCAGGCTGCAAAGTATCGGTAGATCCTTCTATGATCTCGGACATAGCAAACAGAGTAGCCCCAGACCAGTCGCCACGTTACTGACGTGGCGGCTGGTCACGGTCTGCACTGTTTGCAATCTAAGAGGACATCCAATTCTACCTTTAAATGAATACAAATGATAAGCTTCGTGACTAGATGCTGGAATAATAGCGTTGAAAAAGAGCTAAGTCAGCGTTTTTTTTATATGTCCGAGTGTCCCTTTTCGCGTGACATCGGCCAAATATTTAATGTGGGTATCACTTCTTTTCGTCCTTAATGAGTTTCAACTCCGATTAAATGAACATAATGTAACATGTACAAGGAAAAAACATTATATTACTTTCATATAAGATAGATTAAATAACAATTAAAGTCGGAACATGTAGATAGTATGTCGGATGTCTGAGGCATTCATTCCGTGTTTGGTTTGCATCGTCTGCATGTCCCCGATATGAAATTCCGATATGAGAACATTGTTTGGCCATCTCAGTCAGGGTAAAACATACACCCGAAACTCGTTATGTCGAAGTTGCCGTTCTTTTTACCCGACATTTGTATTAAATTCGAACTTCGGGTAATTCGAACTGAACAAAACTGACACAAAATCTCAGCCACCATTCATAATTTGGTCAACATTTTCCTGTCATTTTGTTCACGGTTT
>JAULCE010313952.1:0-10561 GCA_032359355.1 Macoma nasuta | reverse complement strand
TCATAGGAAAAACATCAACAAATACAATCAGAAGATTATCGCTTCACGTTCTTTCGATTTTCGTTTCGTTGCTTTAGCGTTTTAACGGTAAAGATTAGCGGGTATGTCACTGAACATCCATATCGTCAAACAGTCTAGATCTTATATAGACGCCAAGTTACTCGGTGTTATACTTAGACTCTTACTGTTTACTCATGTTACATTGTTTCACATCACTGCCTTAGCTTAAGCCGGATCCAAACATAAACCGTCAACAGTACATACATTATAATTGTTATCGTTTTCTTAATGTTATCACATAGTTTTCTGTCCAATTTTCCTTGTTTTGATGATATTAAACGAAACAAGACTGAGCAAAAACAGACACGTTTTTGTCGAACGAAACCATGAATACGAAACTAGGGAAGTAAAGAGAACTATGTTGCTTTAAAAAAACAGAGCATACATAGATAGGACATGCGCTAACCGTACTAAAACCATGTAGACAGTCAAACGTATTGTCTTTAACGTTGTGCCTGATCAGGTTCTACACAAAAAAACATTCGGAACGAATTCTGTCGACTCTCTTTAATTGGAAGTCGGAAGAGGGGCTATTATTAATAGTTCGAATTACCCCAAGTTCGAATTAGATTCGAACTTTGGGTAATTCGTACTATAATAAATAACCCCTTAAACATCGACACGTCTCCACAAAGAAAAATCCTATGGTTTTGATTCAGATTTTAATTCGATTAAAGCATGAATTCGACTTAACCCAGTTCGACATAACTATGTTCAACTGTAGTATATTGATCGCAAATAGCAAATACTCAGACCAGACGCCGCGTTTCTGTCTGATCTAGGTCATCACTATTTGCTATATCACTGTAAGACCTATTTTCCATTAACTATATACTTAACCAAAATCATCGGAAAATTCCGAATTTAAAAGGACAAAGGTGAGAAGGCGTAAATTTACTTTCATAATTTATCAAGTTCATATTTCCGTTGTTAAATATCTTAAATTGAAAATAAATAGGTACATTTTACCTAAACAAGATTGAAGTAAATAAAGGCCTGTTTACTTTTGCCAAAGATAGACCCCATTGTAAAGGCCACTTATATGACCGATGTAAACATTGCCAAACCAAACTATTACATCGCGTATCTCTACTTTCAATCTGTGATTATCTTATACAATAACTGTACTTTGGTCTGTATAGTATACCCCCAGATTGTCGGACAATATACATACTAGTAGTACATACTCATGTAATTGCAATGTCTTCTATTTAAAGCCAAACACGACTACTACCTTACCGATGTAAGGAATCGTGTGACATTCTTTTACCGATGACAGATTTAGGTATCTTCCGCATAGAAAAAACACAAGTCATACTTGCATGCAACATGCGCCAACAAACGTTCAAAGCCGCGTCTAAAAGCAGAAATTACCCTATTATCGGTGTTGTTCCAAAAAGATGTAAGTACCCTAATATATTATCGGTGTTGTTCCAAAAAGATGTAAGTACCCTTTTGGAAAAAGGGCATTTACATGTTTTTTGGAACAACATCGACGCTATGAAAAGATGTCTCGATGACGAGCAGTTATTTATTTGGTAGTAAAAAGCTCATTGATACGGTCTTATCTTTTACCTCAACGCGTATAATCTCTAGTCCACTGTCCGATGTAAACAAAATAAAACAAACAGCGGAGCCTAGATGTATGGGACGGGTCGCTTTAACAAGCTGTAAACCACTTAAAGGCGGTACCATGTTTCAATTTTTTGCAACAAAACCGGCAAACCTTGGTATCCATTGCAAATGTTTACAATAGAAAAAGATAACTTTGTTTTAGGGCCCCAAGACGTTTCACAGGAGTATTCGGTTGCCAAATACATCCAAATCCGGTGTCGTCAATTTCGTCGCGGTAATTTACACGTGAAATAAACAAAGATTGACAATGTCGGAAGAGGCGAGCATTGTTTTGTCAAATGGTGCATCACGGGTGCTGGGTTAGTGCCAACCAATTTCTGATGATTAAAAATTGGGTCAAAATAATTATATAGTTGGTGTGAGAGAACCACAAAATAGTGCGTTAAAACAACCAATATTGAATACCCAACCACCAAGTTTCTCTGGACAATTTTCAACTATGCACCGAGAAAATGTGTCATCTTCGCTGGCAAACAGAGTAAACCAAGATCAGCAGCCGTCTTTGACGCAGCAAAAGTCTGGGTCTACACTATTTGCAAGGACCAAATAGATACACGTTCTCTTCGCATAGCTAATAAAATTATCTGTGTCTTTTTAAAAGCACCATTAGTAATGTTGGATGTTGTTTAAACAACCTTTGTCGATTATTTGGGTTAACGAGTCCACCAGGCCCCAGAACAAGTGTAGTACAAAACAGTCTTATACAAACGAAAAGGGGGAAATAACAGAAAACAAGGAATTGGACTTATTACTGTGAAGTATGAAAGTCGCAGTCTCTAGAGTTAGAAGCACCAAACATAGAAGGCGAGTGAAAACTGGAGAACATGTTAAGCTCATGGAATGAATGAGATATAACGAATCATGTGAAAGAACAACTCATATTAATGACATATTTCCCAACTCAACCACTACCGTGCGACATTTCCCACTAACTTATACACAGTCAAACCTGTATTAACCGGCCACTCAAAAACGAGGCATTGGTGGTCTTTTAGACAGGTGATCACATAATGTAGAATGAAACTTTTACAGAAAACTCTCAAAAGAGATTTATGAATAACTTTCGTTCTGCATTAAACGACCACACGTCATTAGCAGTCGCTATGATACCATATTTGATGGCTGTTCTACAGGTTTCACTGTATGCCTCAACGTAGGGTTTAACATCAAATGAAAAACATTTTTTTCATAAATATACAATGTTCACAGCCTTGCATGCTAGAGTATACAGTTCCTGTCAAAAGTTTGTATGTGAATTGTTGGTCTCTTCACTTTTAATCGGTAAATAAAATGTCCTTATACTATATAGGTTTAAAGTTGGCTTTATTTTATTTGCTTACATAGCATACAGGTGCCAAATTCAAAAACCGAAAACTGGCTAGATCATCCATGCCTTTTGTTCAGATTGTTTAACACCAAGACGAGTTTGTCAGACTTCAAGAGTGTCTAAATAATATATGCAAAGAATCCACAAACTTTTGGCAGGGAGTGTAAGTTTTGTAAGAAATGATTGATCATTGGCAGCCTTAATCAGTAATTGGGGCGTTCTTCTTTCCTGCATTAAACGTTACAAAACGCAATTAAAGAACTATATCGCCGATATTCTTCGAAAAACGCGCAAGTGCCATTTGATTTATGGGAAACAAATGGTACAAGTGTAGTTTTCGAACAACACCGACCACCTTTGTCAAATTCAAACCACGTGACTGCCACTTTCGAAAATGGCACTTACGTGGTTTGTTGACGAACACCGCCGATATGATAACTGGGAACGGAAAACGTCCCCACCACTGGCAATGTAGTAGCACATTCAGTCAAATATATTACATGTATATACAATTTCACATGATGATATGAAAGACTCCGTAATAAATTACATATTCACACATTAGTCCGTTAACCTGCCTAAATTCTTCTAAAGTTATCGGGTACTTTTTATTGAATCTACTGGTCATCTTAAAACCGAAAAGAATTCCCGTTCAGAGAACCCAGCTCTACCCCCATATTTTAGATAATTCAGACCAGATGGCGAAGTATCCAGAAGCTCCTAAGAACATAAGGATTCGACGCTGGATTGAAAAATAATTATACACCCATTTAGGCATTTATGAGTAAGGCAAGGTTCTCTCTATGTAGAAATATACTTCGTCCTGAAACAGTGCGAACCTTAGCAACAATTCATAACCATGATGCCACCAACACTTCCAAATAACACACCACCAACTTAAATTAGATGAACTTCAGCAGGTTAGAGGCCTAATTGATTGACATGTAGAACATGGGGATTAAAAACATATAACACACATTCATGATCAACACAAAGCGAAACTAGAACGGGTAAGGGGTAAGTTTATTGCTATCTTCCCGGAATAAGAATAACAGCATTTCATCATGGTAACCTTGTCCAGCCAACGGAAGCGCCATTTATAAGCATACTTTGGTGACTGATTAGCCTATGCTAAGTTATGCTTGGAACATTCTTATAATTGCAGGTACTCCTGCGAACTTTTGTGAAAATGCTTAAAACATTGGATAATGATTGGTATCCAAACAATGTAGGTCAAGATCAATTAACTTGTGTAGGATTCATCTGAGTCTACACTGTTTGTCCCTATTCAATTCGATGGATATTGTGCGTATAATTGTTTACAAGGCATTGTGTCAAGCGAAACCATGGACGAAGCGCAAACACACATTCACATCGTTTGTGTAACGACCCACTATCATACAAAACAACAGAACCTCTTCCATCCAACCTTCTTAACACTACAGTCCGACAAAGGCCTCAACGGAAGAAATGGCTGGGCGAGTCTTTCTTGTCGTTTCTTTTCCTTTTTCGACTTTCTCAAACTTTTGTTCCTTTTCATTCCTGTCGGTGGTGTACACATATTTAGCGCGGAAAGAATTGCAGTGTCGAAGACTTCTTTCAAGTTTTTCTGAGTGAGCGCTGAACACTCCATATAGTCTATTGCGTGAATTTCCTCGGCGAGCTTTTTAGCCTCGACTTCCGTCACTGGTTTTTCGTTGTAGTGAGCGAGTTCGATAAGCACCTTAACATCGTTTCTGAGATCACACTGGGTTCCGACGAGAATGATGGGCGTGTCGGGGAGGTGGTTTCGGATCTCGGGCACCCATTTGTCCATGACGTTGTGGAATGAAGTGGGGCAGACGACGCTGAAACACAGCATGAACACGTTGGTCTCTGGGTAACACAGCGGCCGCAGCGTGTCAAAGTCATCCTGAAACAATAAACATATATGTAAGACTAGTGTATGTAAAGTAACACGTCATTGGTTTTTTAAAAGGGCGTAATTGCCATTTTCCCAAAATGTCTTTTAGAACGACACCGACAATAAGCTTAAACACTATATGTGCAGGTTACAACTTACAACAATTCTTAAACTGTGGGTTTTAATGCAGTGAGGCACAAAACAAACTGCTTTGACGGGGGTTTATTTTATTGTTTACAAGTTAACATTGACAGTCTTAAACCGGATCCGAGAGTGTTATAATGATTATCTATTTTACTTTATTTTAGATTATTCAAAATGTGCCAGATTAAATTGGAATTTCCAGAATGCAAAGTCTTTTTTCGTAGAAGGTGGTATTTGTATGTAGTTAGAGTATAAACCTTCACAACTAACGAAGACGATAGCTTTCAGTGTAAATCGGGTCAAAGCACGGTTTCTGACCATGTTTCACATCATTAGTCATTTAAAAGTACCCGTTTAACTAAAGGTATGAATGGTGAATCGAATTTGTATTTTAAACCCATAAAACACGACCGAGGTAGGGCCATGACCTCACATTTAGATCTCATTTGTGCAAGTTTAGATCTGTTCGCGGGCAATTCAGGTTTGGCCGTTTTCCTCCCTAATTAGAGCCCCAGGCAGTACAAGGTTATCGTCAGGATTTGTTCAATGGTTGTCGCCCTAGGTACGGCCGTTATTCACTCGCCCCTTCACTTTCTCAGTTTCCAACAGAGAACCATATTGTACTTGTCAGCGGAAAGAAGCTAAACTGAGCAACCGGGGACGAATGAATCGTGTGAACGTTCAATTGATCAAACACTAATTCCCCCAGTGATCAAAAGAGACCGCAAGGCTAATTTATACCGGAGCATCCACCCAGATAACAGCTATACCTATTAGTTTACAGTCGGTCCATGGTTTACGATTGACATTTTTCACCTGTGGGTTTCAGGGAAAGTGTTTTGATTACCAACCGCCTCCTTTCTACAATAAGTGTCCTAATTACAACTTATTAGGTGGAATACTGTGTCGGGCTGTGTGTAGTTCAGCAAATATATGCCCTTCCAAAATCGGCTGCGTAAAATCTATTTTATTCTGTACTGTCCCTGTATTTTAAAGTTATTGACGGTGTAATCTCATAACATGGTAGTGTATATGTAATACATTTGCTTAAAGCGCGCCTATCACAATTTATTTCATAAATATGCAAGTAGACTCTATCCCTTTTGAACAAAATTCGTTTGTATTATATCAATAACGAAGCTTTTATTTTCCATGGCAGACAATGTGAAATTTCGTCCAATACACTAAAAAGTAAAGCTCCTCAAAGAGCTGTCTGATCTGGATCTTAACTGTTTGCAAAAGGCGTAAAAATGCGAGGATATATAGAGTTAAGACTTCAACGATTCGGTAACAATAAAGTAGTTGTCTTTCTTTCCGGCAGTACGTTTGTCATGCAAACTATTACAAGCTAGAACAGCACGTGTTGCGAATAGAGTATAGTTTGGCGACGATTGCGAATACATGTCTAGAAAGACTATTGACAAGCGCAGCTAAAAAGGCTATTGACAAATAATCTATGTTATCTGATTATCGTTACAGGTCGTCTGTGCTGGGATTGTCATTGTAGGTGGAGGGTTTGATTCCGTGCGTGTCTGTGGTGATGGGTAATTAACATGGAATTCCACTGCTGTAATTGACACCGTAGACATGCAAGCATTACTGGACATCTTATTCGCTGCGTCATGTAATAATCATTTTTCAAATATGTGAGGATAAAAAATCTTGTAATTAAATGCAAGGATCAATTGTCAAATGGAAATTCAACATAAATAGGGGTAAACCACACTGGTAAATGACGAAAGAGGCGGTTAAGAGTGTTCCTACACAGTGTCACTCGAGTTCTATGTCAACGTCTGTGTTTAAGAATTAATTGATTTTCAGCCGTTTTATTTGTAATTATTTATTTGTTAGTGCAAACTGTCGGCGAGTCAATGATGCCTGGTTGATTGAACAGTTTTTGCAATGGTAGGAATAAGCCTGACTATCCAACGTATGGTTTTAATTAACAGCCTGATTAATCATAACTATACAGCAGTATATACAGCAATGAACGCGTACCAATCTTATAGAAGAGCAAACGTTTTTGACGCACATTCAAAATTATGTCAATGTTATGAGGAAAAAATGAAACTGTTTTTTAATCATGAATAGTTCTATTATTATGTATTGGTATTTGTTTAGTTTTGCCTTTTTCAATTAGCATGTCTTTTATTTGAGGTTAGCTTAGAAAAAAGAAATACTAAACTTTGTATGAATGTAAATCAATTCCGTAATAAAAACCTTCCTTAGAAATAGCGCTTTCGTGTTGAGCTAATTTGAACCAATTTGATCGCAAGCTTTATTCATTCAGAAAAACCTGCTCTTGAATAGGCAGTATTGTGTCTAAAGGAACTATAGATAGTCTTGAATTACTGCAACCCTGTGCTGTCAACGGCATTGATCTTGCCGACGAATCAGCCTTATTAAAACCTTTTGATACAACTGTAGCGTTAAATTAGCTTGGGTTTGCGAATACAAAAGTATTTTATGATGGGAAAGTTTGTGTCTGAATAGATCTGTAGTCCGATTTTCTTTTTTCGCACTCTGTATTTATTATTGCATTATGCTCAACTATAACATATCCTACTGTGCTGTTCAAACTGTCTGCTCAAATTCTACCAATAATATTTAAAACTTTATTTGAAATACACTGTGCATTAATGAAAAGATATTTACATAATGCCAACTTAATTGATCCGGATTAAGGCAGAGTGGCGTCTGATCTGAATCCAGTCTGTTTGCAGCGTTCCATTTGCGGTCACCACTAGGTCAGTTACATATACGTGTAAGAATTTCAGTAGGTGCAAAAGTTCAACATTTAATTCCCCTTTACCCCAACCTATCACACTTTAAAGTCCTCGAAAACACGGTCCTAGTACGTTTTCTAATACTCGGACAACAAAAGTCAAATTTTTGAGGCTCGGTACTATAGCTTTTAAGCTGATTAATATTTTCTTGAATTTAGTCAGCCAGTTTAAACCTCTACGTCTATGAATATAAGTTATGTACAACATAGTCATTGTGGCCTTTATCATTTTTATGGAGTCATTATTCCCAAATCGCAAGTACTTCAAATATAAATTAGCGTACTTAATCGTATTAAATGGCCAAAGCATAAACTAGTTCAATAAAACTAAGATCTATAATAAACATGTTAGAGAATGTTTGTACTTTCTAGCGTATAGTATAAAAGCCACTGAATTTTTTAAAGTATTAAATGTTCACAGGTGCTCTTCTTTTGTTTAGAGCTTTGTTAATTGTTCCATGGACTCGTTTAAAGGTTTCCAAACCAGTGTCTATTTCAAATAATGTCAATTTCACTGAAATGTACACCGCATACCTTCCATGGTCTAATTGAAGAAAGTAACCGACAGAAATCAGGAAGAGTGCGCTTAAAACTAAAAAGAATCGACTATTTAAGTTATATTTCTTAATCAAACCATATGTTGTTACAACTCATTAGAATCGTCTTGAAAAGACAATTCTAATGAGTGGTCTCTTCATATGGTTTTGTGAAGAAATGGGGATTTTAATCTGAAGTAATCGTAGTGTCTCTTGCTCTGAATTGTAGCGTCCAAGATGACGTTCAAATATATATTTGATCTGTCAAAACAAAACAACACGTAGTGGGGGTTAGGGGAGAGTCCTACAAAAATTCAAAAATTCGACATTTGAATAACTAGAGCAGCACATGAAGATCTCATTACTTTGTCTAGTATATCCAACTATTGAGACAGAACAAAGATCTTCCCAATAAACGCCTGTCTAACACATTAAAATGTGTCGTTGTAAAACATCAAACTGTAAATATCTTAATTCGCTTGGATTTTATCTCAATAATATCTCACTTGGAAAAATCAAAATTCAAATGTTCGAGTTCACATTATTTGTAGAACATCAATTCGAATTTTCGAACTCATATCATTTTCTCATCCAAATCATTTTCCGGTGTCTTTATGATATTAATTAAGCTCGGCTAAGTTTTATGACAGTCGTTTATCACGTGAGACAAATTGTCGCTGCTATAATTGTCGTCTGCTGCAATTTTCAAAAAAATCTGTTTTTCCTGAAATATATTTAATGAATGTGATCATTATCAAAACGTTTGGATTCAGATGAGACGCCGTGTAACTCGTCTCGTCAAACCCGCAAACATCTACACTGTTTGCGAAGACATCCCAGATTCGACAGTAGAATACCGACGGCTTTTAACATGCCAGTGAAGTTTTCGTGCTGCATTTCAAATGCATTTACCCCCGGGGTTCGCGATATGAAAATGTTAAAATGTCCTGTCGAAAATGTCAACTGTTTTTATATCTTCCTGTGAAGTTATATCCTTAATTATGTTCTGTTTCATATATTACATCGCGGGCCTCATAAGTATCAAACAGTTTATTACATCTAAACCACACGTCTCTATATCCCACATCCTATCTGGATACAAACAGCAATTTACATTTTCTAAAGGTTGCTTTGTGTAGAAAGATATCTCTAAGATCATGCTGACCTTGCAAAGCGATAAAACGCATAAAGCATGTTACATGCACGTCAACGTGCGCCGCTGCGCTTTGAAAAGAACAAGTCTGCGGTTTTGTCTGGGGATAAATACATCAGATTAAAAGACGTTAAGCGGCTACCGCCTTGATTTTCCGAGCTGTTTAAGATATGAGCTTGTTTGTGTTATGAAAAACGGAACTGGTTTTAACACGATATACTTTTCAAAATTGACCTGGGATTTGTAGGAATATTGATGTTTAATAAACGTACATTTGAAAAATTCAACAGCATAATTGTTGAAATTATTGTTAAATGTCTGTTAAGTTTGGGCATGGTTACTGTCTCTCTTTAGAAAATATTACTGTCAAGTTTGTATTGAGCAACCATTTATAGTGAGATATGAGTGTGGTCTGGTAGAAAGGTGGTCGCTTAATACAGCACGAAAGCAATGTAGACAACTCCTTTGAGGGCTTCATGCCTTGTTGTGTTCTGAATTAAGCGATCACCTGCATGTTTCCTGATCAAATGCTCGCTCAATATATATTGATTGTATAAGTATTCCCATTGTGTCTCCAAAAGCATTGAAAAGTGAAATTGTCATGTATTCTAGACATTATACATTTAGCATCAACAGTTCATTGTGGATGACTCTAAAATACCATATTACTTAGTATGCTTCTAAAACACTTTAATTAATACTCACTTAAAATATTAAAGTATGTCTTTATTTTATATGCATATGACATTCTTAAAATGAAATGTGTATATGAATATGACGTGATCATGCTCTGAACAATCTGCAAGGAATGTCAATATTTAACCCTTCGCCTGCTACGAAAATTGTCGTCTGCTCAAAATGTCGTCTGCTTCGTTTTTAGATATCGTCCGATCTTCTTAAAATTTAGTGAACCTATTGTCCGAGTGTCAAATAGCTTGGAGCCAGAACAGACGCCGAGTTACTCGGCGTCTGATCTGGATCCAAGCTGTTTGAATAATCACCTTAGTCGCGACTAGCA
>JAULCE010313841.1:0-10563 GCA_032359355.1 Macoma nasuta | reverse complement strand
TACCGCCAAGTATTCTACACTACGCCTGATCAAGGTCTACAATCGATGTTACTCATCATTTCTGCTCGACTACATGTTATTAACAAAATAATTATGAAATCTTTATTTCAAGAGACAACTCACTTGGCAATGTCAATCCTAATGTTGAATTAAGATAGAAGTTGAGATTGAAGCTGAAGTTAAGATATTAAAGGTGAACAATGCAGATTATTAAAATGAATAGTAAACACTGCCAATCGAGTTGTTGCTTCGCTACGGACATAAACTATGAAGAAGCGACACATTTCCCAAATGAAGGAGAATGCGAAAAGGGGCACCGGTTACACTATTGTTTTGTTATGTTAGCCATAGTTTCATGTTATATAGTGTTTAATATGCAGTATGTTTGCATTCTTGTACGATACATGCCTATTTTTTTTTTATAAATTAAACTTTGAAAAACTGACCAAAATAAATGAAACAAGAGCGACGTGGAGCCAACGCCATTTCTCGTCCATTTTTTCTTAGTCGAATGGAGGCATTTCTGAGTAAAGCGGTACATGACTTGGTTATTTCTAAATACACATACTAAGCGTCACCTCTATCAGTTTACTGAGGAAAATCATGTGCACATGATTTTACAAGCCGGTAATAAATCGTCATGTACCCTGTCAAGAAACTGTATAGCGAATAAATTATGCTGCAAAGGTTTTAATCGAATTTGTTTTCATATAATACATAAAATTACACGCTTCTAATCTATATCACTCCTGATTTTCCCCACGTCACCAGATTCCCCTTAAGGCACCCCAATATTGTACGCGTACCAGACATATGACGTCAAAATTGTTTACGAGTTGTTATGACGCCGTCTTCAAAGTCCAGTTTTCTTAAGCCAAAACCCATATTATTCACAGAGTAAAGTCATACAACTTTCTTTAAATTCTTCCTTATGACACGGATAGTATCTAACATGTGCTTGGAATATTGTTTTAGCAGATAAATTTGTGCAAAAATCCAAAGTTTCTTCTTATTATTATTATTCTGCGTTCCATAATGGTTAATGCGTGAAATGCCCGATTTTCTCCCACGCCCTTTTAGGCTGGCACTACTCCGACTTCGTAGGCTGAGGATTTTATTCAGGGTTACCTCCTCCCCAAGGATAGCTGCCTGACAAAGCTGACGGACCTACCCTGTCCGGGTTTTACCTCTGAGTTTTCCTTCTCACAGAAGGCCCGTCTTAACAGGACTGATGAGCGCCTTCTGCCCAGTCACTGACTCCAGTGACAGGTTCATCCTCCCCCGCCTTCACGACAGTTGGAAAAGCTTGCAAATTGTCAGTGCGAAACAAACCTCTCTTTCCCCTTGTTCTGCCGTTGGGACTACTATTTGACCCATAGCTGGGTTTGCTATTTACCCATAGCTGGGGGTCTGTTCATCGGCATCACCACATGTCTAGGGGCAGACCTCCTCCGAGACCCTTGTAGTTCAGTCTGAGACACCATTACACTCAGTTGACGTGTGTCGCCACGAGAAGGCACTACATAGGGCTTGTTTGTGGAAAGGCTATGTACTGGCAGGGGAGACTTACTCACTCGGCTCTCTTTTTGCACCAGACAAGCCAGTGGTAGAGGCTGAAAAAGGAGGGTGACAAACACACAACACACAGCACTCCACACTTGGCGCATCCACAAACCTTACGACACACACGAAAGTGAAGTTTTGAAGGGACACTGGGCCATTTTGTTTAGCGTGGGACTCCAAACGGAAAAGTGATGTACCCGGCTGCTCACAGGGTGTATGAAATGTTATAATACTGCAAAAAAAATCCTTAAAAAGTGTTTTCTTTGGATTTTTCACAAGTAAGCTGCTAAAACAATATTCCAAGCACACGTAAAATGCTATCCGCGTCATAACGAAGAATTTAAAGAAAGTGGTATGGCTTTACACCATGAATAATTGGTTCTTTGCCCAATAAACCGGGACTTGGAACACGGTGTCATAACAACTGGTAAGCAATTTTGACGTCCTTTCTCGGGTGCGCGTGCAATATTGGGGCGCCTTAGTGGGGATCTGCTGACGTGGGATAAACCAGGAGTGATATAGATAAGAAGCGTGTAATTTGATGAAAAATATGGAAAAACACAATTAAAACATTTGCAGTATAATAAACTTGTTATACAGTTCCTTGACAGGGTACATGACGATTTATTCCCGGCTGGTAAAACCATGAAAAACTCATGTAATTTTGACTAAAATGTTCATTTCT
Source organism: Macoma nasuta (assembly GCA_032359355.1). Taxonomy (NCBI): domain Eukaryota; kingdom Metazoa; phylum Mollusca; class Bivalvia; order Cardiida; family Tellinidae; genus Macoma; species Macoma nasuta. The sequence continues at coordinate 8,315 of JAULCE010313841.1, read as the reverse complement.
TCATAAGTGTCTCATCTTCACATGTTATCATCATTGTTAACTCTCTAATGTAAGTACAGCTACAGTTCAAATTGCAAACTTAGAGAAGACCATTATAAAATTGCACATATGCAAGTACTACTATGATCTACAATCATAAACAATTACATGTTTACATGCATTTTCACACATATACATAATAAATCAATCAGAAATCATTAATAGCGAGACACACTGTCAGGGAGAAATGACGCTGTTTACAGCTAGGTTGAATATACGCCAAACACATATTTTGTTGTCTGCGTGTAAGGCACACCGGGCCGCACAATGGTGGTTGGAAATCTGGGCTGAAACAGATAACAACTGATAAGAAACTTGCTGGGCACATTAGTTATTGAGCCAAGAGTCATTGTAAAATGTGATTCATTCAATAATTTTATTACGTCTCAGTTTATATGTTCTTTCTGCTCATATGAACAATAGTAACGTTTCATTGGATGGGGGTTTAACATAAATTTCTTCTAAGACCTAACTACACAGAAACGCCTGTGATTCAGATGACTTTTGAAAAGAATGTGGAAAGTGAAACATTTGCTCATTTTTTTCTCAATATATTTTTTAAATCAACAAATGGAACTTTTCATTGCTCTTAGATTACCATTCTTTTAATGATATTGTTTTCCCGTGGATAAGTCTTAACATATCATGGTGGAAAAGGGTTAATTTAACTGCCACCGATCAGTACTTTTAATGTTTTGTTTTTGGTGTAGAAAAACGTACAAACAGATGAAGAGATGAAGCGATGAAGCAAGGACACGTCTATCATACACTAAGAGGATGTTCTTACTATACCTTTTTCAAATTGGATCTTTTCAAATACTACTTTATATATCGACTAAAATTTTCGCACCTGGTCATGATATTAAAGTGGCAATATAGAAATATTAAAGTCATCCACCGTGACGATGGTGCGCATTTGCACGCGCGCACAGGTATGATTTCATTACTTTGTAAGAGGTTTTAAAGGTGACCTAAGAAAATCAATATTCGTGATCGTTGAGCCGTTCTATTGCAAAAGCCGAATATTAAAAACATCTAATATTTATAAACATTATTATGCCGCGCCTAAATAATGAAATAAGCGCACGCGCATTTTGCATGTTCCTAGCAGGCCGTTCCCGCGGACATGTATGTGTTGTATATAAATATTTATAATTGCACTTCAGCTTAACTTTAACATGTTTTTAAATAATTTATATCCAACAACTAATTCAAAATGATTTAAAAGAAAATACTCTTTTTTAGTTTTCCGGGGAAATAATATATGTTAACAAAATCATCAGGTGGTAATCTTAGAAAAACTTCTGTCACTATATAAATTTATATTAATTTGGACCTTTGATTCCACTATTTGACATTTTTAATGCATGTTTTGTGTTGACTTGATGGTTATTTTAGATTTAATACCTTAATAATATGATACTCATACAATGGCTCTATGTTCGTAAACGAACACATGACATTTACAATGCAGCGAATCAGTATCGCCCAAAATGATTAACATTCGTAATATCAGGGTTGGAATTCTAAAAAATATCAATCTCAGACTCGAGACTTAAGAATTATTCCTTGATTATGACAGAATGGTAGAAACCTATTTTTTGAGCCTGACGTCTAACAATGGGGGTTTATTTTCAAGGTTCTGGTAGATGCCGTAGTAAAGTTTGGATTTCGATTAAAGGCATGCTTGTATGTGCTATTTTGTCAGAATTCCTTAGATCACTAGCAGATATCGGCTTTGACATATGACAACTGTTCTGTGTGTATCTGTTATTAAACACAGTTTCAGAGAGCAATAACGCCAACGTTGTTGACAAACAATGAAGTGTACCGAGCGAAACGCGATAAATGATTGGTTTCTAGCTCATCTGAGTACATGCATGGTCAGGTATGCTTTTGTAATCGATCTCCGCCCAACACATCCGGCGTATGTCCGATGTTATACTATGAAGTCAGTCAAGTCTGTTCACTGCTTTCTTTAAACATCTCAACTGACTGAAACCACTAAATAGAAGTAAAATAAACTCGGTAAGGATAAACATGGTTGCTATGAACTAGACCTTTTGATATGACAGTATAACAAACTAAGTATTTTCACTGAAGCTATTGGTCTGATTTTAGGATAATGATTATTTGAAATTGAGATGAGATAAAAATGAAATACACATGCACTATTTCTCGTATACATAGGTGTCTAAGCGATTATTACGCATTCGAAACAGAAAGGGAATTGCTATATTTTAGTTACTAACGCGGGAGACACCAAGAACTGAATACCTCTTTAAAAAACATAATTTTTAATATTCCGAGCTACTCGACGTCTGATCTGGCTCAAACTATGAGACAATCAGAAATAAATTGTTCATATAATTTGCAATTTATATGCGTTCCATTTTCATTAAAACGGTAAAGCATATCGTTCCTTCTACTGTTACAAATGTTTCTTTTGTATAATTTGCATGTAAATGGCATTTGCGTAAATTTAGCATTAAAAGGGTTATGTCTTAGAGTCTAAGTCGTCTTTAAAGTTGTTGATATAAATGAAAGGGTCATGCAGTTAAAATTCTGAAAGATGTTGTCAATATATCGCAAAGTATAGACCTCATTAACCGCGCATGGGTCGGAACGATTATTCTTGTTGCAAAGACCATCATATTTCATTGCATTTTGCTTAACAAAATGCCCTTAATTGAAGACATCATCTTATGCAATTCAATTAGGTCTGTCAAATGTCGTTGTAAACTGAGCAGCAAACTTTAAAGCTAGTCAGATCGCGTTAACTCGTCTACTACTAAGACATTGGAATTTAATAACGTTTATAATGTTATCACATTCTAGACATTTTAACAATGATAACGGGTACCAGATTACAATGAAAATATATATATGTAAGGTATAATGCAAAGGGCGTCAATCAAGAAGAAAGGGAAACGCAAATTTGATCTTTGAAAAATTTGATAATATTATGGAAATCCGCTATATAGGCATAAAAAAGCTTTGATTGCCAGATAGTCTTATCCATAGACACTATGATTTATGTTTGAGGGATATATGACGTCATATTATTAAATTATGAATATTTTAAATCGCTGAATTTGAAAAATAACCCGATTTAATTCTTTAAAACAACACTTAATCGGCTGAATGAAATGCTTATAAAACACAGTATTCGTTTATGAACACAATTTGAGGGCGTGTGCAGTAAACTTATTTCCTTCTCCCGTGTTTGTATTGTTACCTTTTGTGTGATACAGGCGTGTTTTTTTATGCAAATAGCTGAAATGAAGGCAACATGCCAAGACATAAGTTTCATCTAGATCAGGTCAAACCTGTATGAAACGGCTACTAAAATGTGACATTGGTAGTCTTTTATACAGGTGCTCGTTAAATACAAAATATCTTAAAGTATGAATTGGCTTTCTGCATGGCTTACGTTCTGCATTAGGCAACCACCTTTCATTAAAAGTCGTTATGATACAATGTGTGAACCCTTTGCCTGCCATTCACAACTGGGGTTATTTTTCAAACAGCTTGGATCCGGATCAAACGCCGAGTAACTCGGCGTCTGATCCGGACCCAAGCTGTTTGACACTCAGACAATAGTTTCACCATTTATTAAGTGTATCCAACATTTAAATTGTTGCAGGAGACAATTTTAGCAGACGACAGTTATAGTGGCGGGCTAAGGGTTAACAGCTGGGAAAATTAAACCAGACGCCAAATAACTTAATCTAAGCATTGGCAAGTCATTCGAAATTAACCCCTTCACTGCCTTTCCCCGAACAATAGTGGCATATGCAAACAGCTTAGATCCGAATGAGACGCCGAGTAACTCGGCGTTTTATCCAGATCCTAGCTGTTTGACACTCGGCCAATATTTTTGTCAAATATTAAGTTAATCTGTGAAGTTTGAAAATAAAGCAGAAGAAATACTGCGCGTGCGCAAGATTTGCTTCCGGTAGTGAAGGGGTTAATTCTTTCACCGCCATATGAGACTAAAAAAGGTGAAGTCAGATCAGACACCGTCGTACAAATCGGCGTCAGAAAAGGAAAATGACTTTATTCCAAATATAAGGGTTTCGAGAAGCCAAATTTTATATAATTATTCCTGTTATTTACATCATAAGAATATTTGATCCAAAACTAGTTGCAACCGACATTTTTAAAATTGGCGGCAATAATGTTAAACATTATTACGCCAATCACGACGATAAAGATTTCGTCAACCAGCTTGGACCGGATCCGACGCCGAATAGCTCGGTATCTGATCCGGATCCAAGCTTGTTGACACTTGGGAAACAGTTTCACCAAATCTTTAACGAATGCAGAGCCTAACCAGACGCTCCGTATGAGAGACACTGTCTGATATTTGTGTTAACTGTTTGCAGCATGCTGAATCTCAGATTATCCTTGCTTGCTTATCATAAAGAACCATATACATCTTTCTAAACAATGACTCACTGCTGATTGTATGATTCTAGGCAGAATGTATGACTTTCAGCTTCAAAATATTTCAAATGATAAGTTACTTGGCGTTTGATCGAGTTCAAACTTATGTGTCTCTTTATTACTATACATGTATATTGTCTAACAATGAGGAAACAGGATGAATTCTAAATACTGAAACAGAAAACGACCCGTTCTAGATAAGAGATATAGTACACGATAGACGTTGTACAAAACAGCGCAGATCTAGCAAAATATGGTAGTTTGTAATTCATTATATATGTGTTATTACCCGTAAAATTATTGTCAAAACATATTGCATATAATCTATAAAATTACTAAACATATATATCCGAAAATGCACTATGTATATCCAAACATTCACTAAGCATATCCAATCTCGGTATCCAAACGAGCACAACTGCAAAATAATAAACTGACTGCGTCACAATCGATTTCGAATCACTTTATGTAAATGGTTACATAAAAGGCACGTTAATCATATCCATTTAAATGTAAGCGTTTGTTTTAAAACAAATGGACTTTGTTTCTTTATCATGATTATTTTTTACAAGAGTGAAACGTTTCAGCCCCAGATCAGTTTCCGAGCTAAACAGTGTCTGACCTATGTCCAAACCATTTGCCAAAGGTATACAAAAAGAACATGTAATGTGTAAATGGGTAAGAATGACGGACCACGATGTGTGTACACTCGTGAAATGAATATCTCAATTATTTCATGCATTGTCTTGAGATTCGCATTTATAGCAATCGGCTGTGTAATAACTACTCAGTGTGCATGCTTCAAGTGTGCCGTAGGTTTACATTCAAAACACAATCCATTATTTGTCACGTTTTAAGTATGATAGAAGCCTCAAACTGTCTATTATGTGAAAGAAAGAACAGATTTCGGAACTACGCGCCTCAATCCGTCCTTTTTATTTTACATAAATGACAGTTTTCGGCCTCTATCTTATTCATAGCATTTACATAATTTTACATACATTTCGATTATCAAAATGGAATAATTGGAGGAAATAAAGTACGCGGTATTAAATATTTACATAATTCGAATATTTTATAAAGAGTTTTAGTATATGCTAGCCTTTGCTTATACATGACTTTATAAACTTAATGCTTAATGATTAAATGTGGAACATACATTAAAGGGATATTGCAATTATAGGTTTCAGTACAATTTACAAATCAGACTAATAAGCAAACGATGGTGGTCGTTCTGCAAATGCCAGTTATTTTGTACAGTTGTCATTAGCTCTTGACCACATTTTGATGAAACAGTAAATTATGTTGTACCTGATCTAACGTTATATTTTGTGAACGTAAAGAGCATGCTCATGCACAAACCCTTTCGTGTACAGTTTCAAAACCCAATATATGTCTGGAATATCGTAAAACTATTATAAACTTGAATTAAAATAGTGGTCATCAAGAACAAATGGCCGCGCATTCTCGGATTTTACACAGACAAGACAGAATAAAGTTTTGGATGTGTTACCACTTTTATTTACATGGGACATGGATAAGATTACCCATGCCTCTAATTCGGAAAACATGCAAAGATTTTGGTCATTATGAAAAAGGTCAACTTGCATTGGTTCTATAGGTGGATTTTGAGACGAAAGCCATCAAGGCCATATTTTAATTCATATGAAATTCAAGAGGAAAAAAACAGAATGATGTTTGTGTTTTCATATTCTACAGTGTGAGCCTGGTCAATAGAAAAATAATCTATTATTTGTGGTGTGAAAAGTGGAACACCATAAACAAAGCTGGAAATTTCTAAAATGTTCATATAGTACACAGAATTTAAAACAAACTACATATATTTATTTAAATACATTAAAGTATTACAAGAAAGGAACAATGACATGCGCCAAAACTTGGTTTCTATCGATATGAAGAAGAGTTGCAGTTGCAGGCAATGAAAAGTTTTGCCAGGGAAATACAGGAAAGTTAATGGGTGGTTAGAAACAAAACTAGACTTTTTGAGTTAAACATGCATGACATATCATCGTTAGCACTAGAATGAAATATGTTTGTTCCGGGCAAGTGCTAGAAGTCATATATCTGTAGACTTTGACCTACCGACATCGGTATTGTGCACGATACACTTTCTAATTTAAAGGAACAACTATACTTTTTTTATAAAATATTTCTAAACAATTGTTATATTGTAATCCTTCCAGAAATAGTTGACCTCTTTGTGACCATGAACTTTGACCTTGATCTAAATATTGTGTGCAACACTCCTTCTTATTGAGAAGAACCACTGTGCTAAGTTTTTATAAAATCCTTAAAACATAAAGACGATAGTCCCTGTAGAGAATGTGTTCATTTTTTATATTTGATCTATGTGTTACCTTGACACGAAGACAAAGGTCTTGTGGGTGGCACATCTACCTATTGAGTGGAACAAATGTGCCAAGTCATTAAGATTTATTAAACTTCTTCCATACATCAGCAACCCCCTATTAGTTTTCGTAACGAGGTAATGCTCCATTTCTTACAATGTTTTCAAAAGCCAGAGTTATAGAGGCGCTAAAAGGCGCTTCTGTGTAGGAAAAGCGTATTTTATAAATAGTTTTATTGACACTTTCAAAAGCTCATTTTCAACAGGTGGTGTACTAAATTTTAGACAGAGATTAGCAGATAAGAAGATTTGAGTATATATGCTATTTTTTAACCCGCACGGTGCATAAGTTTCAAACCTACCAGACAAGTCTTATGAAAACATAATGTTCGTCGCCGGGATACTTTTATTATATGGAATATGTGAGTTTTTCATTATTTATTACAAATCAGATCATACTGATTTGATTAGTATATTTGTGGCACTGATATCGTTGAAAAAACATATATATGTAAGCTAGATCTAAAACTACCATCCGACAATAGGCTAAGTTTTAAATTAACATTTTACAAAATGAAGACGAATCGGTGATGTCATTTTGCAAGCCGTTTAGATATAGATAACATGTCAAGGAACTCGGCATATCGACTTGGTAATATTGCACACAATTCTTCTTTGAAATTACTACAGAAGACAGAACTGCAGACGATAATTGATGTGTGCTTATTACTAAGCCGATGCTTACATATCGCGACTAACATTTGTGGTTTTTCTTGTACCGAGCAATTGCTCAGTTTTCCACAATGATTTTAAAGCAATTCTAATTGATGATTTTCTCCTCCTACATAATTTTCCTTTATAACATAAAAATATGATTTTATATACGTTCTTTGTGTAATGAGACTATAAGGCATACGAAGTAAATAGGTTAGCCCTTTCATCCACAAACTATTTAAAACTTATGTACAAGGAAATAATCTGTTGAAAGATATGAATATTTAGGCTTAAGATAAATGCCCTTTTTTGAGTTGTATTGAATTCATTGTAGGAAATGGAGCAAATATTCCATTTCCTCCAATGTTTTCAATTGGCATCAGTTAAAGAGGCGCTAAAGGGCACGTCTGTGGAGGAAAGGGCTAAATGAAAGAGGGCTGAGTCTATCCTAGCGTATGGAGTAAAAGATTAAATGAAAAATATACTACCTAACAAAACAAACACATTCTTCATCATGTGGTAGATCTAGATTTATTAGATCTACATGTATTTAGATCCAATGTTTCCGTTGAAAGATAGTTGACGCGTACAGGGGAGAACCGCTATACTTTATATCTTCAACGTTAACGAAATGCAAACTAAATATTAAATATAATTCGGCCACGTCACGCGAAAATTCTGACATAGCAAACAGTGTAGCCCCAGACCAGCCGCCACGTAACTGACGTGGCGGCTGGTCAGGGTC
>JAULCE010313730.1:0-10565 GCA_032359355.1 Macoma nasuta | reverse complement strand
ATCTCGAAGGACCAGAAAGTATAACAACACTGATAATGAAGTACGGGGCGACGTTTTACGGCCGCCACACAGCACTTAACACCTTCGACACCGAGCAATGAAAACCTATACAAATCATTTGAAGTGACTTGGCGTCTGATCTAGCTTCAGACAGTTTGATACCCATAGTGATATAACCGTAAAAGATAAACAGAAAATTGCCAATATTTCATATAATTTGCTTCCCTGTTTTGTTAAGACGGTAGATAATAGCGTTCCTATCTCTGTATACAACGTACAATCATCATGAGAAAGGAGTAGATCTTCTCGGGACGACCTGGGTACGAGATGACCTGGGTCGCTTTGCGCAATGCGGCTACTATTGCTAAATATCCGGGTTATATTCTTGCTTAAACTTCAAAATTATAATCGAGCTGAGCACATTTGTAAAGGTATTTTGTAAATCGTTGATCTTTTACTTCATTGTTTATCTCCATTTTAAGTGTGTTCGCAACTAAATTATTCAACACAAAACGTACCTGTTGGCTGTAATTTCGGGCTAATCTGGCCTTTTTACGCGCTTCTCCTCATGCAGGCATGTTCCATTTTCAGGTTGATCATATATGCGATGAGTTAACGAAGTCATTCTGACTAGAACTATTAAAAAAACATTTTGATGGGTTTTTGGTAAATAACGTCGACTCCTGCCCGCGATCTGTCTTTCGTTATTTCATACCTCCTATTAGAAGAGTTTCGTGACTGAATCGCTTACATCACTGACGAAATACAACTAGCGCGGGTTACTTGTGCTCGTTATTTCGCTCAGCTGATCCGACAGTTGAGCGCGTTCAAGAAACTGGCTTATACGACTTGGCTCAACTAGGCCACTTATTTGATCTGAAACCACTATTTCAGTTGAGCTGAGCTTGATCTTAAACTTTTTCGTGAAACCTGGGCCAGGGTATCAAAATTCCGAGTACAACATACACCGCATGTATTATATTAATAGCCTAGAAGAGAATATACTCGAGGTAATAAGAAGCGTAGGACAGGACGGTTTCGCTATCTTCCTAAACTATATAGCTAGTTCCTCCTCTTATTGTAATACGGACATGTTCTTAAAATACAAAATGCTCACAAACATGATCAAAAACAAACGCCACGTGCTTTTTTGTATAATATAGGCCGATCATTTACCATGTGTTTTCCAACGGCCATGATTGGATAAAAGGGTACAGGACACTTCAAACCCTTAACGTTTCACCCTCGCCTTTTTTATTGAGACACTTCGACCCCAAGACACTTCACCCCCAGAATTAAGACGTTTCAACCCCACAACCTGTGGACACCTCTCCCTCACTTTTTAAAGTTGACACGATTTGGTGTTTATTTTAAAAAAGTACTTTGTGCGTGAAATGTTTTAATTAAACCACTAACTTTGTTGTGAAAATATGGTTTATAAACATAACCATGTATTGAAATTAGTTGGTGCTCGTAGAACTAATGTGAATGTTTAATTCATTTATTTCGAATAATCCATTTCGGTTTAAGCATATTTTTATATATGCACATTCTTTCATAGAACTTAATTGTTTGCATAATTATCGAAAGATAAAAAAAAACAAGAATTGTTTTTGTTTATCAGACTTTCATTGTTCTTTCGTTTTTGACAATTAAGTAGCGCAAATTTTATATATAAATTTGCTTAATTAGCTTTTTGACATAAACAATAAATTCAAATACTGCTTCGTAATATAGTACTCATTATAATTATTGTAAACACATTTGATATATTTTTGATTACATAATTGGATTGTCACTGCCTGGCTTACATATTCCGATTATCAAATTAACTTCGACGCGTGTAGTAGACACGCGTTACAAAGGTGTGATAATCAACGTTTCACACACGTACACACGCGCGATTAATCAGTATTGTGTAAACACCTTTTAATAGGAGACTGTTAGTAGCATATGGTGATTATAATAAATGGCATATATTGATTTGTCATCGGACTCCCACAACCCTGTCGCCGCCACATTTTAAATTATCGGCTGTAACTGGTTTTGGAACAAATATTTTAACGAAATAAATAACAGAAATAGTTTTTCTTTATAAAATTATTTTTCCGAGATCTGTTCATATGCGAAATAAATTTTGTCGCAAACAAGTGAAGTCCTTCATCAGACACTGCCTTCTAAGGCGGCGTCTGATCTTGGGCTTCATTTTTTGGCAATGTCGACATGAAAGGGTTAATTTACCTGCTAAACTGCAATCGTCAGACCAATTTGATAATAGATAAAAATGCCGAACCAGTTTGATCATATTAAATTTGTCACATTAATTAATTAAACATAAGCATACGCACATGGGCTACATAGGTGAGATTATGGTAATTAGTCCAAGTTCTAAGTCTGAAACACGACGGGTAATCATTGTGAATATGTTAATGTCCGTATGATCTAGATCCAGGCCCTTTTTATTCTACGATTACTTTCTTCAGTAGTTTAAATCTGTAACACACCGAGTAACTCGTTTCGTTACCAAGTCAATTTAGCCCCCCCCCCCCAACACACAGTGCGCTATGTTATTAATGAAACTCTTTATGTTTGCTACCAGAATATGAACATATCGACATTGTAATGAAGTTAAAAGGCGGCGTTTAATCAGGGAATGCACGTTTTTTGTAAAAAGATTTATTCTCAATATAAGGCTTACGTAAAATCCAAAGTTTATTGAAAAAAAAAAGAAAAAAAAATAGAAAAAAAACACAAATACGGTGTTGATCCAGATTATTCGTGATCCTCGAAAAGAAAGATCCGTTTGATCTATAACCTGGGGTTTGCCAGTATAGTTTAAATTTATAAATTGTATTGTAATTATACATTATAAACTACATATGTGTATTTTGAAATACAAATAAAGTCATAAATGTAAATTTTAAATGTGTCATAGATTATGATGATAATATATAATTCTTAATTTTTGCCATCAATGATATTCTAATTGAGTGGCGAGCCATCACTTGAACTGCACGTTGACACTGGAGATAATCCTTTAATTCTATCACTTGATTGGATTAAACAACCACCGTTTATATTGATATCAATGCCCTCTGGCTACAATGATGTTGATAAAGCCATATAGCTACTGTAATTGCAAAACACATTCCTTATTATTTTTCGTACTTGTTTAATAACGTACGCCGACATGTTGCGAACAAAAGATTAATAAGTAAACACTGATTTACTCGGCCTCTGATCTAGACCAACACTGGTTTACATATATTAAAAAGAAATTAGTGTCATTACTTCATGTTATTTGCGGCCATAGAATTGAAACGGTTAAAGATATCGTGATAATGCAAGCGTAGTTACAATGTATTTAATTTATATAATCTCATAAATTCTTTGACACATTGGATGACAACAAAGCTGTTCTGTAGAATGCATATGGCGACCGTTAGATTGTGTGTGAGGACTTCTTCAACGACATAACAGAAGTGTACTGCATGTGAATACAGCGAAATGTCAAAGAACAGCATTGTCTAATGTCGCATTGGCAATGTGGCATCTGATCTGGATAAATAAACATCATCTTCCTTCAGAAGATCAGACATAATAATAATGTTTATCGATAATATTGTATAAGAGAAATAATATTACTACTATACTGAAGATTGAATTATGTGTCAAACAGTGTCAACTAAGTCCCTGATCAGACGCTGTCTTAGAAAAGCGGTTTCTGATCTGAAACTGCATTTTCCCCAATAGGACATTTAGCGACAACCGCAGCGAAATAGTAACACTGTATGTGCTATTATATTTTGCATAAAGTTGTTACATTACAATAGAACAAACTAGTCTTTTGTTTTACTTTCTCAACACCATGACAATGAAATGGATACATAGCGTGTCTACAATGATCAATACTTTTTAGATCAGGTTACTACCTATTAACCGTTCTTTAAAATACTATGTAAAATAGACGACACTTATGTTTGTAAAGGCATTGTGGATTTTGATGATAAGTTCAGCGGAATCACGGCGTCTAGTCTACTTTTAGTTTAAAAGCAAGCAATATGGGGACACACTGTTCAATAGTTACTAAATTTATTTAAATACATTACGTTTTTAATGGAATTAAAACTTCAAGCACCTATCGATAACCTATTGAATCAAGGGCTGAGGTGTGAAAAATAAGTCGGGGTGAAATGCCTTGGGTTCAAATGTCTTATACAAAACTGGGGTTGAAATGACCAATGTGGGTGAAGTGTCCTGGGGTTGAAGTGTCCAGGGGGTGAAGTGTCTAGGGGTTGAAGTGTCTGGCAGCCGGATAAGGGTAAACATATTTAGATATGTAAAACACTATTACAAACAAATAACCATTGTCGCAGTTGTGTTCCCAATATAATAGCTTCCCCTTGGGAAGGGCCTCTATTTAGCTTATTTTAATCCTGGTATGGTGTCCAGTTGCAGGTGTCGAGGCATGCATTTCTTGACTTGTTGACGATTAACAGATTAGTAACACTTGGTTGCACATGCATGTCTTTAAAGAGCTTATTAACCTACCCGTCTCATCGTGACATTACTTTCCCTTTCGAAAAGTCTCGACCCTAAACTTTGCCGGGAAAAAACCCGTGGGTAAGACAATCCCGGTCAAGCAAGTGACCTTAACCCACCTCTGTCGCCATTTTTAGCGTTAACACCGACTAGCGGTTGACCGGCAACGTTCTCCATCCAGTATCTAACCGTCCAGAACGTTGCTGGAAAAAACAGCTCCCCAGCGAGACTGATTTTAGCGCTTATAAACATATCCGTCTCGCCATGACACAATACAATATTGTCTGAAAACATTTATTTCCGAGAGACTCAAAAACGATTGGTATTTACACTGTTTTGCTGTTAAAAAGTTTTCACCCAAATCAGCCACTTGTTTGTCAAACTCGGCTTCTGATCAGGGTCTGTTTTTTCTCACTCCAAGAATCGGAAGTATTTCCTCCTCTACCATTGCAAACAGTACACACCTTGACTAAACTAAAGTCTCTACAACTTTTAAACAGTGTAGAGACAACACGTTGTTTCTTATACATCCATTTCATCGAACTTTGCTCTATTTGAATTTCCATATTTCCACCAGAGTTATTTGTTTATACAAATATACGATATTATCTTGTTTTGCCTGTCTTATGGTGCTGATAATTAATAAAGGGCAAATTATTATATTGATGTTTATTTTGACATAAGTTTAAAATACCAACCTTTGTTTCTACCTTTTGAAGTCTGTCGTCCAGCAAGGCCTCAATAGATTGGGCATCTCCTTGCTTTCTGAGTTCAAGCTCTTGTAGGCGGCTGGTTAGAACTGTTATATCAGAGCGTAGACTTGGATCGGATGTTTGTTTGAGTGATTCAATTTCTCTTCCAACCTAAAATTAATTCGGATTCATATATCATATTTTTATTCATTACAACTCTTGTTTAGAAAAAGGAATACAAACAGTAAACCCACATCAACCTTCGAACTCATAACCAGATTGCAATGCTTTTTAGTGTGATAGCAGCAGCATTAAAATTTGCTTAGAATACATACAGATCAAAGTGCTTTTTGAAGCCACCTTAAAAACCAACCAGGATGATTTAATCTATCTTCAAACTCGGCCTGGATAGATTAGAACTTTCTTTGTCTCTCTGTTAAATGTATTGTTGATATGTTTTCAGATCTGGTTTCTATTTTGTTTCTATACTTTACTTAACAAACCGTATACACTTATCAGCATTTCCTTCAGGGAGGATCAGATGTCTGTTCAAAATGTGGCCGATATTGAACTCCATTGTTTGTAATGATGATCATAATTGTAAACTGTAGAGTCAATCGTTTAGGTCAATTATAATAACTATAAATGATGAAAGGTTGCCACAATTATTTAACGATATGTTTAAGCTTTGTATACAGTACGAGAAATCAGCGTCTTCCTTGTGGAGATTTTTCTACAAGTTCTCTTTCCACTTAGTTTGTACATATGTCTCGCCTGATTCCATGTTAATTGTTTATACAAACATCAAACAGTGTCTTTTTTTGTTGTATAATGTGTATGATGATTAGTAGAGGGCGCAGTCTTTCACATATGTTCCGTATTGACGTCATTCAAAGAAACCCACCATTGATTGAACTTTTTGCAGTCTATCGTCAAACATGGTCAAAAGTATATTAATAAAACTCTTAATCCATAGATAATGGGTACTGGTTTTGCAAGTATCTTTATGATACTTATTTTGGAAGTGCATTTGTGTTGATTTTGCATAACAAAACGTACTTCAATCGTTTGCTGTAGTATCCGGATACCGTAGGCAAATACTCAAAAAATGCTGTAGTTGCATACGGATACGTATGCGAATAGTCGGTAGAAATTAGGTACTCGTTGACGTCCCTACTACATATAAATAATATCAGCATGAATATAAATCTAACATTATTCATTACTGTCAAAACACTATGTTGTAGGAATATTGGATCGGTATACTACCAAAATATGTAGTATATATACTATCACTTTAAAGAGATTCAACGCTCTACCAACTGCGCTAAGCGAGCAGCTTTCAGATGTAAAAGAGTATTTAAACCATATTGCATCTCCGGAAAGTCATATCTAAAAAACACGTGTGATATTTGGTTTTTTTAAATTTAAAACGAACCATCTTTATCAGACTTAACTTTACAACACACATATCAATGTTTGATATGTATGCTAAAATATTTTAGGCTTGAAATTTCGACTTCATAATCACCAAGTTGATATCTAAAGGATAAATCGCTGATTCGTTTCCGTCTGTTGTGCCACAAAAAACACAATACATGCATTTCATTTTATCCACATAATTGGTAATGTTTATTAAGTCGCCACAGGGTCACCACGTGAAGGTAACCGGTGCAAATTTGTTTGCTCCATAAGCGGATATGACCTGGTAAGGAGACTATATGAATATGTTGAGGATACTATTAAATTAAAATATATATTATACAAAAATAAATTAAAAAAGCAAATTTGAAATTGTGAATGGATATAATTAAAATTGCTTTTTATTAAACCAAGCGGTATATGACCGTTTGGCTTAGCCCATACTTTGAGACACATTCTTTTAAGCCGCACTTTATAATCTAAGCACTCGAGCGTATTGCTTCATTCAAATTCCGGACTTCCTACGAGTATCATCCACGTATTTTAATTTGTGGCCGGTATCCTGGAGGCGAGCACGCATACGCATCCGTCGCTGAGATGGTCGAGTTACAAAACTGTTTATTATCTCCGCGAGAATATACTGTGCCCTTACTGTGCTCTCTAGAATGCCATCGCTTTAAATCACCAGACAAGAGTTTTGAGCATGCTCAAAATTCACGCGGGACGCGAAAGAGTGGCATAATCCAATACATGTGTTCTGCGGACGGGAAACGGCCCACCACGTGTCCTTATCGTGTGGCTCTGTACGCAGTTACCACGTCGGTGAACCGTTAGTCCACATGACTCTATGTGATAGAAGCATTAAGTTTCAAATACACTCGTAAAACGGTCTAACACGCTACTTTTAGATATTGAATTAATAAAGAAATAATGAACCTAGATCAAACATACTTTTGTAATAGCCCTTTCTCCAGTTTATCTACTTGTTTGAAGGAAATAATTCGAATATTTAATAAAAAATTACTAAAGCGTAACGGAACATATATATTACCCGTTATTTTCTAGTGCACCACTTTCACGGGTCAACACATGTTCAACTGGATGAAGACCAAACATACACGTGTTGTAGGGATGCTACAAGCAGGCACGCTAGTACGACAGGTAAGAATTTACAGATACTTTATCATTAAAGTGTTCCACAACATGCACATAATTTGTAACAAACAGGATTTGCATTTATTTTTAGAAAGAAAAGTTAGTTTTCATGGTTACACTTTTAACGTGGACGTCGCGTAACGTTACGTTTACCCAGTCCTTACCGACGCTAAGCCATGTTCGATATATTAAATTACAACAAAACATATTGCTACAATATCTTTATATAGTGATGAATTAAAAAACTTTCCACGACAAATTTCTGCGATCATATGTATTGTTTATTGATTCGATACTTTATTTTAATCCTTTTACCGCCATAGGCGACTCAAGTCAAGTTAAAAAAAACAGTAAATTTCAAGATCAGACCCACCTTTGTTTATAAACAAAATTAGTACTGCGTATAACTATGGCTCCATAGATTTGACATATGAGTGAAATCGTTGAACTGTTGCCACAAATGATAAATCATGTGTTTGAGTCTTTCATGCGGCGTAACACAGATCCGAGTGCTCCTTAAGAAGAAATTCGATCATGTTCCGTTTTGTTGAAACAGTCAACCCTTGATACAATGATGCTGTTTGTTACCACTTTTCTATGACCTTAATTATTTTTTAAGCATCGATTGAAACAAACATTTACATTGTATTATTCTATTAACATGCTGCATTATATATATTGGTAAAACATGTCTTTAAAGCAAACATAAAAAAATAGAAATCAACACATCAGTGCCGATATAAAAACAGAGTTCCTATGGTCTCATTATGATATAGGTAAAACACACTTTGTCATTCTAATTAACTTATAAACCAGTCTAAACGTTGTCAAATAGACTTGTTATAAAAACTCATTAAGCAAGCACACATTTATATTATAAACAATTATGCCGGACTGCTTTTCATAGGAAAGTCCTCTTTATCATGTACTCAAATTTCTAATTTGAATGCATGAAAATAGTAGGATACGGATTATGCAAACGTTGTATATAATTTACAGTAGGCCCTTTTTAAGAGTACACATCGATTGTCACATATTGTTTATGAAAAACTTATCAAATAGTAAAGACACATATCGGGATTTTTTAACAGAAGTACGTTTTTTAAAAACAAATGTCTGTTAAACAATATGTGAATTCAAGAAAACTAAATGTGATCTACTCTATTATATGTGTAATTCGCAATGACTTAACCATTTCGGAGCCAAATGTAAATATGTCGTCTGCGACAAGATTCAGATCAAATATTTTTACGAAAAAACAAACATTTTATTATAGGAATGAATTACATTTTCGATACCTTTAAATTGTGGCTGATCTGGGACTGCACTTTTTACAATGGCCCATTCATGCGACTACGGCACCGAAAGGGTTAAACGTTAGTAGATACTCCTTTTATTACGCATACGTAGATTAGGAAATTAACACGTATACACCGTGTCATGTAATGCATCAGCTAAGAGAGCAATTCGGGGTTACCAACAGTTATCTCGAAAAAAAAGAATTATTGACCTCATTCCGCATAAATATATCAACTTCCGGATAATCTGTTTCAGCGGCCGATTAGGTCAGTTTTGTTTTGTCAGAGCCAAGACTTGAATCTTTTGTTCGAGTGATTTTATATCTTTCCCAATCTAAGTATTATACACGTCTCATGTATGAGGTTTATCATTTATAACACATTCTTTAAACACAAAGCGTATGGAGGTAAATCCAGTATGCATTCACAAGTATTAAAAAACATTTAGGTTCAGTTTCCTGTGCAAGGCAGAGTCTGATATTGTTATTCATTTCTTTATTGTAGTGATTAATCGCAGACATATAAACGATCATATAGATCAACAATTATATGTATGAATGCTGAACTACTGTGCAATTAAGAAACGATGCGCTGATGCTAGTGTCCTACAGAGCCGAATTGGCTGTTCGACCCCTCCCTGTCTAATAGAAACATCAGCAGTGTCAAACACGGCGATTAATTAGCAGCAATGTCAACCTCTGACATTGTATAGTTGTGCCCGGGTATTCACCGTTTCACACCGGTATTTTACCAGGTCCTCATCGGACTGATACCGAGTTCACCGTGTTCTAGCTCACCCATCTCATTGAAACCTCATCGAGAGCATACCACCTCCTAATTTGCTCCTGACCCAGCATGAGGTCTGGATACGGCCCGAACGACCTCAATAATACATTAAAACCGCTCTGTATAGGTTTAGCGCTCGAGCTCGATGCTTCACTTCCATGCCGTACAAACATCATCTACGTCTCTGCAGTACGCTTCTTTTCAACCTGTCACGGGATTGTTGAAAACGACCAGCGTTCAATAGCGTGTCGAGAAGACGCGCGTAATGGAAGCGCCGTTTTTATATCTTCCTTGTACTTTAAACTCCTACGGGGCATGAATGACCCACTTTTTTCCTGAATCTGTATAACGGACGGGAAACGGCCGACCGTGTGTCCCCAATGTTTGGTGACGTAGTCCACAACAAACTGTTCCAATGGTGGAAAACGGTTAGCCCTCACGGCTCTGTGTGATCGGAGAATTATTGTTAAGTATTTTTCAGACAAGGATCATCTGGTTTCCCTTTGTTCTGTTGATATATACAGGTATACCCAATACTATAGTATGTGTATACATATATAATTCCAAATCTCCGACATTCATACAAAATCGCAGTTTCTGATTGGTCGAAAAACGACGTTCATACTTCGATGAACGTCAAGTCTATTGGATCCCGTTTCTTTTACGCCGT
>JAULCE010313619.1:0-10566 GCA_032359355.1 Macoma nasuta | reverse complement strand
CATTCGATTACATTGAAAAAATGTAATTGATTGCAATCGATTACGATTACACGATTACGATTACTCCATGTCTGTTATGCTTACATAAAAAAACCGAAATACCTGTAAACAATTTTCATCTCAGAATACTTTTGTTTCAGCTAAATAATACACAAGCTGAAATGGTCTTTATTATCAGTCGGAGAAGACTCTCTTTGTCAATGATAACGTAATGGTCATCAAGAAAGGTTTGACTGTAAAGCATATGAGGCAATGGGTAAGTGATAGCCCCGTTTGCCAGACTTACCCGGATTTTCATTAACCAGTCTGATAAGTGCAGTGACAGCATGCTCCTTCTGTATCTGATCCAAGGACACTTTAATGTCAAGGTCAGCATCACCCAGGCCGTCGTCACCATGGTAATCGGTTGCATCAATACCGTCTCCCGTCAGGGCTTGGCAAGCACCACGAAACACTGGAACCTTCAATGTAATAATGAAGCTAATGCTACTCTGCGCTCTACTGGCAACTTTGCGATGCCAGACGTAATTTTTTTCTGGTGGATCCTAGATCTGAACTCATTGGCATCTTATCAGGGTTTAAACCCTTTGATACTGTGACGGTGGATTTGAAAGATCCAAACTATTTAACCCTTCAATTATTTTTAAAAAGAGCTCCACAAAGCCGGACATATAGGCTCGAACAAGTGCGCAACACACGTGAAATAATTAAATGTCACTAAAGGTTAAGGGGAAACACATAAAGTATTATATTCTCGTTTGACTAGACGTTTTATGAAATGTCTTATATCTGTGTACGATATATCTAATCTCGGTGCAAAACGCCCAGTAATGTTATTAAATGTATACGTCCGGTGACAGGATAATATCTGTGCACCTGGTCATACATTGAATTAGCCCAGAAGACATAACTGCTTTCCTATGTCTGACAGGTATTAATAACGCCGGAAAGGTTAAATTACCTTCAGCTAATATAAAATGGGGGATATTCACCGGAAGGGGGAGTCAGGATCACGTGGTAAAGTCGCACCGCGCGTGAGTGGAAACGAGACGCGCACCTGAGACAGTTGATGTGTAAACCTTTGAAATGATCGGATGTGTAAAATAATAATCCGGGAGAATGTATCAGTTACGTATGTACTGTTTAGTAGTTAAGAAACTTTATAAGTAAACCGAGTGGGTCGCGTTTGTCACACGTTGGAAAATGGTACCGGCTGACCTATGGATACGTCAGAAAGTTAATTAAATACGTAAAACGCATACAATTATGTTCTTATTGTAAAAAGAGGAGCCATTTGTACAACAAATGCCGGAAAATGATACTTGATTAGAAACATTCAGAAAAACTCAAAATTGCCGAATGTCAAATTTAAATACGGATATAGCCGAAACAAAATGGCAGAGATCCGAAGGTAGCCGAAGTAAACTCTCGGAAAAAACGGAAGTTTACGTGGCTGATCACCCAGTTTAGGAAATGGTGTACGTTAAGTCTGGGAACAAAGAAGCATTGCTTTTTTTCTGTAGGAGAAAAGGACATCTAAAGATAAATGGAGAACATTGAAAGGTCAATTCAAACCTTCTGGTAAGCCAAATACTTGAATCTTCCCGTTATAATGAGGTCGATAATGGGAAAGAAAATTACACAAGACAAAACCTCTACACTTCAAATAATGAAAATCCGAATTAGGTTTTAATTCAAATAGGCAATAAACATTTCAGTGAGAACCAATATACAGCTTCAATCAGCTATCGCAAATAGTTTGAACGTTTTGGGCGAAGCATGCATAACATTCACAATAAATAACTTCAAATTAAGTCAAACATTCATTATTGTTGATTATTTGTCGCGAAATTGCATTTTGAGTCGAGATTTCTTAAAACATAACCTCTGTAGACTCTATTTTGACTTGAACTCTGAAAGAATCAGTTGTGGATTTATTTCACTACAAGATGATAGATGTGTAGCCAGCATTATTAGAGCGAAACAATCAACAGCTTTAAAACCTAATGTTAGGAAAGCTTAAAGACAATATATATATTTCAGATAATTGTGATTATGAAATATATCCGGTAGAAAAAGGGATTAATGTATAATGAGCCAAATTTAGAAGTAGCACCTACTTTGATAGATCTCAAAAAGCATAGAATTGTACCAGTGATTATAACAAATAAATCCAATACTACAAGTATACAGTATACAGTTGAGTATTAAATCAGACTGAATATTTGCGTGTACCAAATAAGACACCGAATGACAGTAAAGAAGCTTTGGATTTAACCGTAATTAAGACTCCTGAACAGCATCGCGGTCAAATTAGGAAAATTACCATGACGTATTTTCAAAAAGTGAGTTCCTCGTGCACAAGTAAAAATTGATACAGGGAACCACCCGCAAATTAAACAGTGCCATACCGTGCTCCATTTACGCAGCGAAACGCTTTTGAATAAAATTGATGAAATTTTATTGGCGGGAATTATAAGTCGGTCAAATTCAAGTTGGGCGTCGCCGGCGGTTTTAGTGGATAATCCCAATAATCAGAAACTACTTATTATCGACTTTAGAAGCATAAATAAAATTATCTCATGTACAAGCCAGCCTTTGCAAGATATAAATGATATTTTATCACAATTAAACGGAGCAAAATATTTCACTAGCCTCGATTTGAGTCAAAGTTATATTCAGATAGAGTCCCGAAAGCCGAGAGAAAACCGCGTTTTCAACATTTCTAGGACTGTTTGAATATAACAGATCAGCTATGGGAATTAACCTAGCTGCAGGTACATTTGCACAAATAATAATTCAGTGCTTGCGAGGGACTGAGTCGTGTTGCCTGACATATTTAGAGGAAATGCTTAAATATAGGTACACACTAAAAGGCCACACAAAACACATAGAAATAGTACTTGAGAGGCTGAGAAAAAAAATGTATTAAAAATAAAGCGGAAGAAATGTAAATTTGCACAGAGCAGTACAACGTATTTAGGCCATGTTATTTCAAATAAAGGTGTGTCTCCAGACTCTGAAAAAGTTAGGGCATTGGGAAAGTTAAAGACATCGAAAAAAGTAAGGGAAGTAGGTAGAATTCTAGGCATGAGTGGGTTTTATAGAACACATTTAACGCAGAAAAATGTTAAATTTGAAAGGACTATTCAGTGCGAAAATAGCTTTAGACAAATTATCCGACAATTACAGTTAACGCCCTTGTTAAGTCACCCAGACATCAACAAACCTTACATACTCTTCAAAGATTATTCGGATTATGCGATTGGCGCAATATTAACACAGTCAGTAACAGGCTTGGATAAAGATTTAAGTCCAATCTATTTCTTATCTCACTCATCTTGTCTCGCTTGCAAAAGAAATACATTACAAATTCGAAAGAGGCGTATGCAATTAATTTCGCACTTCAAAAGTTAGACTGCTATCTTCATGGTACAGAATTTATCATTTGCACCGATCATAAGCCGTTGACACACTTGCTAACAGCAAATTTTGACCATAAGTTATTGCAAAGATATGCACTAAACATCTCATGTTACAGATGCGAAATTCAATAATGTCCAGGTCCAAGTAACTTTACCGCTTACCTACTCTCACGCAATGTAGACCACGATTTTTCAGATTCAGAAAGCTGTCAATGTGAAAATCCAATAATCATGACTTTTTAGAGCCGAAACAGATAGTAGACGCAAATGTAAAACTAAACAGTGTAGACCATGAACTACTAAATAGCCTACGGGCATTAGACATGTGTAAAGAATAACAGAGTGACTAAAATCGTCAAACTTTATGAACAAGCTAGAATTAGGAATGGTTTCCCACAGGAGGCGCGTAATTTCATGATAAAAGATAACATACTGTTTTTTTTGTCAAATGCCGATGAAAGCCCAACTTTGAGATTGTATGTGCCTGAACACTTGAGAGAATTTGTAATTAAACGATATCACGAAATCGGACGAGATCGTTTACTAAGCTAAACAGAAATTCTATATCACTACATATAGAAGTGTGTACCTTGTAAAAAAGTTCATTTAAGAGCTAAGAAAAGTCCTTAAAAGAACCTTGAATACCAAAATTTTGTTTTGCTGAAATATCTCTTGACTGCTGCGGACCGTTTAATCAGACGCTGAGTGGGGGTAGATACTTGTGGGCCAGTTAAAAAGGCTGGCCCGAATTCGTTGAAACACCCGATATTACTACTGAAACACTTCTTAACTTATTATTTGAAGAAATTCTGTTTAGATATGGTTGTCAGCTTCGCATCATTTCTGACAATGGAAACAATTTTACTTCTAAAACGTTCACCTTAGACAATGTAAGAGCTTAAATTTGACCACGTTAGAACTTCCACATACCACCCACAAGCAATTGGTAAGAACGAACGTTCACATGCAGCCATTTACAGCATAATCACGATAATGAAAACGCAACTGATTGGGATTATGTTTAAGAGTGCTTGCAGGAATTCGATTTAATGTTTTAGACAGTACAAAGCATAGTCCGTATTTTCTCGATTTTGGAAAATGTTATTTTACCTATAGAAAATATGCAGGCACAAAACTAAGTTACTATGGGAAGATTTCCACAAACATGTTTTAGCCAGGAACTATGAAATATATAGAAAAGTGTGTCAAAATTTACATGTTTCAGTGCTATACACTGGGCATGTAAAAGAACCAGGGGGCTCCTTCGAAAAAGAGTAGGGCGTTGCCCGGGTTCCTTTGTATCCGCTTCCCTCTCTCTGGGACGTCCAATTAGCCCATAGTTGGCAGAAACGGACGTTAACAACAAAACAAAACCAAACCAAACCAAAATTTACAGTCAGCCCGCAAGAGGCGAAATAAAAACGCAAATAAGAACGCAGATTTGAAGTAAATGATGCTGTTTTCTATCGAAATTTCAAGAAGAAAAGTAAGTTACAGCCACAATGGATTCCTTATTTTAGAATAATGGAAAAGCTAAGTGACCGTACAATGCTGATAAAGAGCCAGTTAGATCATACGATTTATTAGATACATATTGACCAGTTCAGAAAAGCTAATTTTGAAAATGGGGACATTCCAGAACAGAAGCGAAAGGACGCTTAGAAAATGCAGATATAACGTACCACCGTTTGTAAATGTAGACAGTAGCAGTAGTAGAAGCAACGATGAATAAAACAAGAAAAACGAATTATCGCAAAGTAACCTTGATAGGCATAACAAAGTGCGAATAAAATTAAGCGGCGTCTAGTAAAAACGCGAAGGCATGTTAGGGAAAACTCGTCTAGAGAAGATAATATACCATAAAGCAAACTTCGACAGGTTAAACCCACCAACTTCAGGTGAAAACTCGGAGTCCATTTACGACAAAAAAATTATATGAATCGACTTTCGTGCTTTTGAAGGATCTCCCTTTTAGAGAATTATATACTTCACGACAGCAGGTGTTAAGTGCTGTGTGGCGGCCGTAAAAAGGTCGCCCCGTACTTCATTCTCAGTGTTGATATACTTTCTAGTCCTTCGAGATCATGAATTTCAACAATTTTAGTTTTGAAAGTTGAATACCGCTTAAGCCGGTGCTAGGGGCATGGGTAGTGTTGCATCTTTAATAACTACTCATGAACAGACTCAATAAAACCGAGTCTGCAATTTTCTCTATATGAATAGGCTTTCTTGCTTTTGAAGGATCACCCTTTTACAGAATTTTTATAGTATGCAATGTCGAACATTTGGGACGAAAATTCACCATGTGCAACATAAATAATTTTGGCGGCGATCCCCTTCCATAGTCTACTACCTTAGTTCTTAGGTCGTCTATCATAATGATTTAGACATGTTGTCATAGATAAACAAAATACTTCCATAGTCGTATAGATCTACTATCATTGTTCTATATATCTACTATCATAGTTAAGTTTTATAGACCAACTATCATAAATGTAGAAATACTATCGTAGTTCTACAGATTTGATATCGGGCAGTATATTGGAACTCAATTGTTTGGACCAGATCTGTCTTAAAATACGTGAAACTGAAATATGCATGGCACAGTCCCGACCCAATTTAGAATTAATGAATCCCGGGTCCCGGTATATTGCCCACACCGTTCGTTAGGGGCGGCTTGTAGCCGAAAATCATAATCTAGTCTAATTTAGTGGCGCAATGCCTAGCCTATGGCGTATGGTCTATGGAAATAGGTGTTTCCCGAGAGAAGTTGTTGGATTGTCAAATGTTAAATGGTGAAATGACAACTTGTACATTGTACACTCGCAACATGTAAACATGTCAGTTTGTAAAAGCTAACATATGAATGAGTGGAAATTCTCGTGTTCACCATTGCAAAGTGTTATCATTTAGGATTTTAACCTTTAGAATTTAGGATTTTAACAGACATATATATGTAACGTTTGTATGCAGATCATTGCATTTTACAGTATGCACTGTAAACCATTTGAACATTTAACAAACAAACATTGGTAAAGTGTTTTTTTTTATGTAGATCTATGCATTTGACAGACTGACATTTGTAAAGTTTGTATCTATCCATGTTAAAGTATGCGATGTCGAACATTTGGGACGAAAATTCACCATGTGCAACGTTAATAATTTTGGCGGCGATGCCCTTCCATACATTCAGTCCACTCGATTCACTATTATCGATTCGGTATACCGATCACGTGGTCGGCATAGCCGCGGCCTAAGTCGAGCTACACAGTCTGAGGTAGAGTGTACACGAGTAAGCACATGGGACTCGCTGGTGTAACTGTACACGAGTAAGCACATGGGATTAAGTGATGTAACTGATACATAGGAGATTAATGTTGTTATTGGAATATATATGTCATGGATAACGAACGATTATCGTCTGAGGTATCTGAGGTCAGCACAAGAAGTGGTTCTTGTAGTTTAATGGAAAATACCTTTAGCCTACAGGGCCACAGATCAGCGAGTGAAAATCTATTTGTTTTACATTTTCAATCGACCAAGTTTTAAATTGCTCTATCAATCTCTATGGTATAGCCATTCGTTAATTCTACGGACCGGTCATAACATAGGGTTTGGTCGAGAAATAGGGATTTTAGCTTATTGGATACGCGCCTTATCTGTAGCTCTGGTTTATTACAGTAAAGATCTGTAAGGCTGAGGGAGATTCTGAGTTCGAGTCTCAGCAAGAGCATTTCCAAGGTGCTGAGTCGGAATCATTTTCAAAATGTGATAACTCTTAAGTCTCCCCGCACTCTCCCCCACCCACTCATTCCGTAGGCTAATGAAAATTGCAATGAATGGAAGACTGATGTCACTTCCGGGGATATTTCGCTATTTTGCCCCCTTACGGAGCCTCGTCAAAACAGGATGAGTTCAAGCAGTTCAGTTACATATTTAAACAGCCATTAAACTGTATGCATAAATGTACATGCATATTATTCTATCCTAAAAAGTATATTATAAAACTTATTTATGTCTGTTTCTTAGAATTGCTTTGTAAGAGACTGCTAGCGGCAAACATGTGAAGTCAACACTTATTTAATGCAAACCACTTCACCTCACTCGTGGGCTTGTTGGGTGCATATCAATTAACGTAATATTTGTACATTAAATCATCCAAATTTTACTTCGAAACATCACAGTAAACAGGAACTCTCAGGGAGTCTCAATATTTATACGGACTGCCAAATTTGGTTAATACTGAATTGTACACTTTGTGAATATTTTCTTCGAAGTAAATTACGCATTTAGCGCTTCCAGTCATATATCAGACTGTTAAGGTGCTAAAATATTGCTGCAAGTCTGTTAATATACATAAGATAGTTCCATTCTTGGTACATGTTATTTAATAAAGTGATATGTTTGTAACAGTTTATTTTTTTCGTAGAATCACTACTGGACTAACTTCACGATGCACCACTCTTTATATACTTACTCGATATGATCCATTTAAAAGCACTATTGCCATGTCTGAATTCGTTTAAAATACAAATTTTAGTTATTTTGAATGAATTTATTAGATGTGAAGAAAACCCATGTCAAAAGTATTTATAAAATTCTTGAGTGCATAGTTTCGTGTCGCTATGCATGTTTTAATCTATTTGGTAAGAAACGACTGACGACGATTATTTCGTTACAGTAACTTATTCGTACGTGTTGTTTAATGCGAACAAAATGGCGACACCAACAACACGTGGCTCTACTGGGCGGATTTTCATGATAAAACCGCAATAAAATCAATTTCTTCCGGTTTGATGGAACAGTGGTCGTTTCTGCTACATCCTAAGTCGTAAGAATAAAATGAGGTAGATCTACTGCACATTTGGTTCCGGAATCTAAAGCGGCTACCAAACCTTTTGAAAATTACCGTGACTAGAATAAGGAGTATGCACATTTTGACATGGCAAACAGAGTAAACACAACACAGTCATTACAATGTCATACTTAGAGTCAACATTATAGTGTGGTGGCAATAAAATTTAAGTACAGAAGTTTTGAGCGAGATTTGGTCTATACACTCTTTACTTCAATTATAATATTATAATATATATACACAACGTTAAGCCTGATCCTAGTCCTATCTGTTTGATAGCTAGGCAATAGCTCAGCTTAATATCAGACAAGATCAATAAATCAAGCAGACCAGAATTGTAGCAGATGACAATTTTAGCAGTATGTTAAGTATTGTGTCGGGTGGGGTAAAATTCCACTTGGTGGGTTTCCATTAAACATGGAAGTTAGCTATATTCAGGTCTTGTCAGTAAAATTGTTTCATTTATATCAATTTCTATTAAATTGATATAAAAAATGTTAGCTAGAAGATATGGTAATCCGAGCCTTCTCTGTACCTAACACAGCCCTTTTTACGAATTTTTAATATTTCATGTTGCTGGTTAGCAACATGAAATATCAAAAATCGTAAAAAGGGCTGGTTTAGGGACAGAGAAGACTCGGATTAGAAGATATGGGTGCTTTAAATACATGACTGTAGGGGTACACAGTACAAAGTAGAACAAATCATATACATGTCAATGTCTGCATGTGTATTTTGTTACTATTATTTGAAGTGTATAAGTTGAGACATCGGCATTGAGATTATCAAAAACTGAAACAAATCGTATGTAGGAGGCCGGGGTGTTTTGTATAATTGTTAAACGGGCACGATAGCAGTTAGAGGATGTAGTTTACATTAGGCGTAACCGAGCCTATGACTCAATAAATCGGCTAGCAGGACAATGTTTTGAACTTTAATGGAATCAACATGTACACTCGTCTCAATGTATGTATGACATCTCAATTCTTTATTCTTTATACAGGAAAGGAATTAAGAAAACAAGAGGGTCTAGATTGCACTTTATCGTTCTCCTGGATCAAACCCTGATTTTAAAGGCAAATAACAGAATAGTTTTGATATATCATTTTTCCTTTAACAACTTTGGAAGAGGGTAAACAATGACAATGTTTTAATAGTAAAATTATTCTGACATCGAACCAGTAGCAAATCACAGCCAGTGAAAGCAACGAGGGTCCACTATCCCTTACTTTCTGGAAGATACCTCCCATACTCCTTATTTCCCAAACATTATGCTTCTGTCCGTACATTCATCATTAAGAGAAAAATGTAAAGGTGAAAACTTGGTTCTTAAATGAACTCTTTATTCCTTAAAACTCACCATTGCTTTTAAAAAATTAAAAACAATCGCCACGCGGATGGGGTTACCCTTCCTGCAGCCCCTACTATCCTTTTTTTGTGGAGAAGCTTGAGAAGGTTTGAGGACTACAAAGTTATCTGTATAGCCATGTAAGAAACACTAGCCTCGCTCTTTACGGCCATGTTTTTTTATATCACCATTCTTTGAACTGCTGGGGTAGAGAAGTTCTGCGAAATTACTTTGAAATTTGACCAGTAGTTTTGTATGAGAGAAGATTTTCAAAGTAGCCATAGAAGGAAAAATTGCCCCACCCCTTGCCTCCATGTTAAGATGATAATCCGAGATAATTTTTGAATGATAAACATGTATTTAGGCATTTTTCAACATTACTCGGCATTAAAACTGCAGCTTCGATCATGTATTTGTTAACAAAAAAAATAGAAGCTTTAAATGGCTATGTTATGCAATAATCAAATGATTGTCAGTATAAGATGTGTTTTGTACTTTTTAATTGCCTTTCCAATATGGTCTTCATTCAACACTAGCATTTATTTGTTATTTTTTTTTTAGAAAAGGCATCCCAATATGTGCGTACCATATTTGAAATAGTATACTTGACAGTTTTCCCCGAAGTCATCAGCATATTTGTTGGGAAATTATAGCGTTGTTCCAATTGCTTAAATAAATTCGCGCTTATATTTTTTTTATAAAAAAAATGAACTCACTGTATGCTGAATTATCATAATTAGGCCCAAAAAAGTGTTTGTTTAGGGTAACCCGACCCTACCTAGCTAAAATGGGCCTACCCTCAATTTTTTTCCGTTTTCAAAAATGCAAATTTAAAAACAGATGATATCAAAGTAATATGGAAAGTTAACAGTTTCTGTTACAATGTATACACATTTAATGTTGTGCACTTTAACTTCCCAATGATATATCAATGATTT
>JAULCE010313508.1:0-10566 GCA_032359355.1 Macoma nasuta | reverse complement strand
TCCATATATGAAGTTTCATTTCAATAGTAGCAGTAGAACAGGAG
Organism: Macoma nasuta; assembly: GCA_032359355.1. NCBI lineage: Eukaryota > Metazoa > Mollusca > Bivalvia > Cardiida > Tellinidae > Macoma > Macoma nasuta. The sequence continues at coordinate 10,522 of JAULCE010313508.1, read as the reverse complement.
TTATCGTCCGGACAAGATGTGTGACAGACGGACGGACGGACGGACAGACAGAAAGACAACTCTGACAAAAAAATATGTCTCCCCCATATAAATATGGGGGGAGACATAATTAACATCAGGCGAAAGGCTTATAAGTACTAAACTGTTACTCACCGCTACGGGATCGACGGCCACTATCAAGGCACTAAAGACGAGGATCTGCACCAGGGAACAGTTGATTTCCTCCATAGCACCAGCATGGTACAGGCCGTACAGACCAAATCCTACACAAAATCGTAACGCATTACGGAGTGATGCTGTACGAAGTCCAATATTTGGGATTGCAATAAACATATATTCAGACCAACGGGATCGTCCCTGGTGTTACGTTTGATCAGGATCTACACTGTTTGCCAAGAGTCAAGAGTATTTCGTAACTGTCGTAGAACCGCTGTTCTTAACCATTAAACACATTACATACTGAACACAGTCAACGTGAACAAAGAGTTTGGTGTTAGATCAAACACCGAGTTACTCAAGAACTGAACTTGCTCCAAATTGTTTAACGCTCATAGTTATAATCATTTTAAATGTGGTCAGAAAATAATCATTTGCCGTTTTTCCCATAGTTTTTTCCCAGTGAAGTGTATTGAGACCAACATTTTGAAATTGCAATCAATAGAATCATTTTTATAAAGAACAATTATCATGTCTATGATGAAGATTCTGATCAGAATCTATATAGTGTGCAATCCACCAGAGTCAATATTATTTTGTTACAAATGTATAAATCTTTTTTTCTATGTAACGTTTAACATGAACACTTTCAATGTGTACAAACATTAAGGAACCTGGTTAGACGCCGCGTGGTCTAAACTCTTTGATACTCAAGGTCATAACATCTTTAAAAATATCATAAACTTGTTCTTTACCGTATTATTTGATAAGCATTGAAATGGCAAAAAGATCTTTTCTGCCACTCTACTGTGTCAAATCCAACATTATGGTTTTATAAGTGTAGAACGGGACAAACTTCAGTTGCGTCTGATCATATTTGCACTGTTTTGCCACCAATCAGAGTCAAGAGTATTACGTTATAGTACTGATACTCATTCAATTGACTCTTACCCAAATTGGCATCAATTGACTGCCGATTCGTTTGGCGTATGAACCGGTCAAAAAATCGGAAACACGTGAAGTGATTTATAAAATGCACCATGTCTGAACTGCATATGCCAAATTATAGCTTTGAAAACGACTACACCGATTCTTTTGCGTACCGATTCCGGTTTCGATTCAGTTTCTATACTCTACATGTAAAGTATGGTCCCCACCACAACGCAAAATGTTTTAACACGACGACAACTATGGATTATCACATTTCCAATATGTCAATCGCAAAGGAAGATTTTTTCTGTATTAAATAATGATCTTTTAAGTTGAACATTGCAGATGCAGTTATTTTGATGAAGAAAGATTTGAATTCAGCCCCTTTCCAAATACAGGGCTTTACCACTCTATTTCTTTCATATTTTTTTTTATTTGATCGAGGAAAGGTGACTTCACGAAGAAATCACGTATATTTATCTTAAAATATCGCCAACATTTCAATTTTCACATATTTATATAATGCTGATTATAAAGAGTATCATGTGGTTCTGAGAGTTTTGAACTGGCTCGTTCGCCATATAAACCACAACTGAACCGGCAGCAAATCGGAGCGCGATCGGTAAACTCGTTATTTCGTTAAGTTTCTGTACGGTACTTGAGTCATGGTCGTGTGTATGACAGATGAACTCTTCATGCGAGAAAGCATGTGGTTATGCATGCCAGACCTCAAGTCTATGTATTTTTATTTTATTTCTGTACTGTACTTTAGTAATGGACAAAGGTACATTAGATGAAAACTAGACACGAGAAAGCATGTGATTATGCATGTCAGACTTCAACAAGCTCTAGATGCTTATTTAGAATGATTACAGACACCCCACGTATGTAAAGTGTTCTAGATATAGAACAATACGTACCCTTAGATCTATACAAAGCAATAACATAAACCGTACTTACCTATGATAAAACAGTTCAACACAGTTCCCTTTAGTAATAAAAAAATACAGATTTAATGCTAAATTGATATAAAGCATATCAACTGGCGCCAGAGTAAAATATTGTCCTTATAATTTACAACTTATATTCATTCTGCATAAATTATATCTAAATTAATAGAAAAAATATGGATAGGTTATCTGTTTGATACATGTATACAATGTGTAAAAGGGTTTGTAAGATCAATATGTCAATGTGATTTTGCTATATGTTTCGATATTAAAAGTGTAACGAAGTTTATAAGCTTTAAGTACAGTTTGTTACTACGGCACATTCAAAAACGAATATCGAATGAAGGTTCGTTTGGTGTTTATTACCGATTAATTTTAAGCATCTCGTGAATTAGAAAAATACAAGAAAGAGCCTCTGAGGAACGTTATGGCTGGGCTGATATTGGCGTCATTCACGCTGATTGAGAGATGTTTATATTTTACACCTATGCATATGTAATACTGCAATATGATATATGTAATGGAAGTTGTAGTTTCCATCAGCAAATTGCACTTTTATTAGGTATCGCAAAAATGTAATATTGTGCCAAACTATAATTGCACCATTTTAAGCAGAAACTCGTCTAATACGTCTATTGAGTAAATGGTTAATGCACTTGAGAGAGGACTTAAATATATAATTGCTTATTTGTAGATCCATCATACTTAACCCATTACTCAATATGCTTTTTAAGACTTGAACGCAAATGAATTATCTGATAAACAGGACAAATATTTTGCCTTAATGAAAATTATATATTATTTAAATTTGTTTGAAAAAACATTGTAGTAAAAAGATCATTCTTGTCACGAGCTATTGCTTAGTTTCCTTAAGTTTTCTATATTCATATGCTACAGAGGCGCCAACGTGCATTTTTATGGAGTAAAGGGTTAAAAAGACCTCGCAAAAATTATGTCTACCGTTAATTCTGTGCAATATGAATGTCTCAAGTCTTGAGTAAATAAAGTTAATAATAACTCAATAATAACTCAATAAGTTTTAGAACATATTTATGTTACTAATTTTACTACTGTTTGCAAACGTATGAGCACTGCTGTATGATTTACAACTTAATGCCAATGGTACGGGGTCTAATCAGGATCTGCATTGTTCGCAAATCATAACAATCATCAGACTATCAGACTCTAATGCGTACGCCCGGATCTATCTACCATATCATGTTTAACATGACAACTAAGTTAGGCTCACGCTGTCTGAAACGTCGTAAGGTTGGAAATCGTACAGCGGTCCTCAAACAGTTATTGTACTAAAACTAATGCAAAGAACAAATAACTGATTTTGCTCCTATTGCAGTGGTCAATATGGATACCGTTTTTTAAGCAGCAGTACATGTATAGCGCAGGCGGTGCCAAATCCTCATACACCGAATCATGCACTTTATAAACCGCATTATGCTGGATCTGCGATTTTGAAAAACCTTTGCCATAACGTCCTTCGAAAACGGTCAAAGAATTCGATTCTATTCCGATTCTAGTTTGTATTTTATGAGTGCCCGTACTGTAAAAGAAACTTACAAGCACCGCAAAGAGGAGAACGCTGCCTATATTCTCGGCAAACGTCCTGTCGTGTAAACTGAAGGCAGCTTCTAGGATTATACTAGACAAAAAAGCAAAGGAATAAAACATTAAAATATATATTGTATAAGCTGCAGACTTCACCCATGATTATAGTAAACAAAACAAGTTGCAAGCAATACTTAAGTCGCCAACCTGGGCAGCACAACACAAATGCCTGAGAATGTAAGAGCCAAACCTGTGACCTTGCCATTAAGTGTAGTTGTCTGGTTGCTGTTCGTAACATATCATCTGGCAATGCCATATAATTGTGCTTATATTATTAGTCATGCAAGCATGTGGAAAATACTGCCCATACACGAAAGAAAAGCCTGAACCCAAACTGTGACATTGACATTGGAGTGGGTGGCTGGTGATGTGCATGGCACACTACCTTACTCTGGTATATAATTGTGTGAAGTAAGATTTATTTTGTGGAATAATATCAAAATCAAATCAAACATTAGGAAGATACAGCCCGAAAACTTTTCAGATTGTGACTTACATGTAAGAGCCCAAAATGTGACGACTTTGACCTTCGATGTAGGAGGCTCAGTAATGTGCATAACACTCTATCGTTCTAATGTTGAATAAGTGTGTGGAGTACTATGTAAATCCTGTCAAGCAGCCCGGACACGAATTTGTGTCTTAATGTTAGAGCCAAAAATGTGACATTGACCTTGGACGATAGAGGCTGGGAAATGTCTATGGCACACCATCTTGCTATGGAGCATACTTGTGTGGAGAAATATATCAAATGCAATCATGCACGTGGAAGATACAGCCAAGACACGAAATTGTGGCTTAAATCTTTTGAGCCCAAAATCTGACCTTGACCTTGGACGAAGGAGGCTGGGTAATGTGCATGACACATCATCTAGCTATGGAACATACTGATGTTAAGTAATATAAAAAAATCCAATCAAGCATGTGGAAGATACAGCCTTGACAAGAAATCCCTACGGACGGACGATGTTCTCATGAGAGGGTTCCTGGTGGGTTCACACTGTATAATCCCTTACCCTAATCATACTCCAGATATCGTTGTGTTGCACCCCACAGGTACATTTTAACCCCACAAGGTCTTGCAGGTTCCGTACAGGTTAATTACTTTATTTGCCAACAAGATGGTTCCTTACAGGTTAAAGAATTATTAAACATTTTGATGCAAATACTGTAATGTGCATGCATCTTCCATGATAATACCAGAAGAAATTTCAACAATAAGCGAAATTATTTGATACCAATTGATTAAGCCGAAGGCAGTTTTCTGGATAATGCTACACTAACTATTGATGAATAATTCAACGTTAAGATACCAATCGTGTAAACTGAAATTAACTTCTATGATTGTACTAGTCAAATTTACCAAGAAAAACATAATTTTAAAATGAATGTATATGTACCAATCATTTTAGTTGAATCAAAATTATTGGATGATGCTAGACACAATACAAAACTAAGCCAGTCTTTAGATATAAAACATGTTAACCCCTCCACTGTTTACCCCAAACCAACGTGTCATATGCAAACAGCTTAGATCCGGGTGAGAAGCCGAGTAACTCGATGTCTCATTCGGATCCAAGCTGTTTGACACTCGGCCAATACTTTTGTCAAAACTTAAGTTAATCTGTGAAGTTTGAAAATAAAACAGACGAAACATTGCGCATGCAAAATTGCTTCGGGTAGTGAAGGGGCTTAGCCAATCTTTAGATATAAATCGTGTAAAACAAACAAGTAATTTACTCGTGAAACACAAACAAGTAGCATACTAACGGCGGCAGGAGGTAGAGAAAAAACTCGTGTGGCTCGTACAGTTGTATACTGGAGGAGAGCCCAGAAAAACTGAAAACAAACACTTAAAGGTTTAACAATGGTATTCAAATTATTTGGTGTACAAACTCACTTATTTTGGCTCACGTGGTATAGAAATCATGACTATGAAAGTATTTGACATGTCCACTACAAGGCCGTGTCTTGTACAGCCTTAACTATTTCTCGCGATTAGTGGTGTGTGTTATTTGCGTTTACTTAATATTTAAAGGGAAACTTGCATTCCTCCTATTGTTCTGAAACGGGCATACTATACAGACTCCTGTCAGGACACAAAAGTGGTGAATATCTTAAAGAATACAAGTACATATAACTTGTTCGCAGACCCCAATTTTGGCTAAATTGGGTATACTGTACAATGTGTGTCAACCCAAGTGGTGCCTGACCTGTGTAGACTAGTAAAACGTATGCAGAACCACTTGATGTCTGATCTTGAACTGATTTAAAACTTATATACTATAAAAATATCTGCAAACCGTCCTGATGGTTGGCCAAGATATACTGTAATGCGTTTCAAATCCAAATATTGGCTGACCTGGACATACTGTAAAACATTTCTAAACCCACTTTATGATTGACCTGTATTTACTGTAAGGCGTTTGCAAACACACCTGTTGGCTGACCTGGATATACTGTAATGCGTTTGCAAACCAACTTGATGGTTGACCTTGATTTATTGTACAACGTTTGCAAATCCACTGATGGTTGACCTCGTTTTATTGTAAAATGTTTGCATACCCACTGATGGTTGACCTAGATATACTGTAGAGCGTTTGAAAACCCACTTGTAAACCTAGATATACTATAAAGCGTTTACAAACTCACCTGATGGTTGACGTGGATATACTGTAAAGCGTTTGTAAACCCATCTGTTGGTTGACCTAGATAAACTGTAAAGCGTTTGCAAATTTTTGAAGATCCGCGTGGTGTCTGGCGTGGTTATACTGATTAAATGTTTGCAAGCCCACCTTTTGGTTGACCTTAATTTTCTGTAAAGCTTTTGCAGACCCACCTGTTGAGTGACCTGGATATACTATAAAGCGTTTGAAACCACCCTGTACGTTGACTTGGATATACCATATGGCGAACTTTTGAAGATCCACGTGGTATTTTACGTGAGTATGCTGATACAACATTTGCAGGCCTACGTGTTTGACGACCTTGGCTTACTGTAAAAGGTTTACAGAAACACCTGGTGTCTGACCTGAATACAGTCTAATGATAAAATGTTTGGAGACCAACCTTGTGTCTGCCTAGTGAAAAGCTTTTGCAGGCTCACCTCAGCACGTCCAATTTTTACCATAATGACAGTGATTCTTATGATCTTTTAGAGTCACATTTCCAAAAAGTGACACAATTATTTCGAGAAGTACACCGAAGATGTGTAGATTGGATATTATTGCATTGCGCGATTGGAACAAACACTTTGGATCCATTTTACGAATCATCTCAAATGTTTTACAGTGCAAGAAAAGCAAACACGTTGCTGAAAGAGTACGAATACTTACTACAATATGATGCCGATAACAACCCCAAGACCAATGAGGACGCTAAATGAACAGAAAAACATGACGATAATTATATGTTCCCTTGAACGAGTTCAAACCTTATTTTTCACTCCATGAATTCGTATGTAAATTCTCCACTCCCTGTGACAACCTTTCATCTACATGTAATTCATAATAAAATGATTGCAGTTGATTGAAGCAATTGATTTTAATTGAGTGCGTACAGTGTTGACGCATGCCTGATTTAACAAATTGACAAACAATGCATACCCTTATCCTTCAGCTGTGATAGAAACTGTCGGATCAGGGTCTTGCTGTTTGCAGAAGAACATACAAAAATTGTACATACAAGATAAAGAATCATGTGAACATGTAAAGTCGCCGTATTTATATTGATTGTAGTAAATTGAAATTAGATACTAGTTGGTATTAAAATATAAATTTAACGTACAAAGATTCTAATTGTATTTGTCAAGAGATACAGGAATACCTCTTTTACAAAAGACAATGAGGTGACCGTTTGCACAAAAATGCATTAGTTTTATGAAACAGTACACTGTCTATCTTTAAAGATAACATACATAACTGTATGAAAAGCAAACACTAATTAAAAAAGAGAGTATGAGAGCTGGGTATCGATCCTTGGTTGCTCGCATAGGATATTCCACAATATTTTCATTTCGTCACATTAACCATATATTAATATATAAACCCTCAACTTTAAAGTTATGTACTATTTCATAAATTTTGTATAAAATTATCATTAAGATATAGACATTCGCTACCATTTGAAGTCGAATAACTTGTATCAATGGTTTTCAAATATACATTACCACGGTTCCAAGCTCACCCTTTCTTCATTGCTACTATTAATGATTATTGTTTCAGGTCTCCCTTATCATGTCTGTTACGAGAGTAGGATAAAGTAGAGTATCTATAACCACACTTAAAGCTATGTCATCATTTTTGTGTAGACATAAATGCAACATGGTATGGAAAAGAAAAATCAAACTAGTGCAGTTAAAACAAACAAAAGAGTTCACATGCTACTAACAAAGAGTTGATCTATGCGATCGGAGACGGCTGTCAGTGGTCCTTTGAAACTTTGAATTAACTTAAGTAAGTGTGGAGATATACATGCAACACTATTTATTTTTCTTGAAAAGGCAGCAAAAGATTATGCAAAGGGATCAGCTTTGACAAGAATACTAAAAGAAAAAAGAAACGCAACTCAAATCCTATAGGTTTAACATAGACCCTTACTTTGAGGAAATGCGTAGTCTATATCAGTGGGTTTAAAAACGATTGAAGGCCGAAACTACAAAGGCAATGCTGGTGTTAATGAAATTAAAGCAAAATATGTTTAAAATTGACTGACGTGATTCGAAGAATGTCATCCAAAGAATACTCTTTATTAAATGTAAAGGGAGGTAATCTGAAAGTTGTCACATTCAAACAAACAGTTCAAAGCCTGTAGACCACGGAAGGTATCGAAAAAGTGGACTTTTGCTGAAAGCATTATAGTAAACCACTATATTTAATTATTTTTCAAGTCCTTGTTGAACGTTTTGAGAACCAGGGATAACGTCAGTTTCCAGAAAAGGGTCGATAATCCAGTCATGATGGAATATTTTGTCAAGGGAAATGAATATTTGACATGCTTAATCAAATATGTCAAAACATAGTCTTTAAGAAACAGGTATACACCTTCATACAATATTTCAAATTTACAATTTCTTTAAGTATAATTAGTCTTTAGAAAACAAATGCATACATGCGTCACCTACAAACGCATTCACATGAATCGCTGCTATCATCGCCTCTGTCTAGATGTTTCAATACACTATAAGGCACGCTTTTTCATCGTTAACATTATTAGAGTAGAATCAAAATAAAATCAAAATTTTATAATTGCTTCTCCAATTGACAATAAACACAATTTCATAAATTGAACGGTTAAGTCATCTGTAAAAATTAGTTAGATATCGTAAAGTCGCGCTCGTATGATAAACTTAGTGGGATAAACGCCATTGGTGAAACGTTTAAATGCAAGAAATATTACAAAATTGCACCTACATTATGTAATATTTACTCAAGTGTTAAACAGTTTGAAAGGCAAATCAGGCGCCGAGTGATTCGGTGTCTTATCGGGCTCTATACCGTTTATAAAAATAGCAGTGTTGAGAGTCTGTCGCGTTTGACGTTAAAGAAACGCGTCCCTCCAATTTTTATAAGGTTTTAAGCTTACCAAGACTCGGGGACTTTGGTAGACAGAAAATGCGCAAAGTGATACACCAGTTTACTCATTGCAGCTATGATCACCACCAGCGTCAGGATCAGAGGATGTTTCACGTGCTCAAGCTCAACCGGAATAACCGTTATCCCGTCGCTATGGTGACTACCAGTGTTACCAAGATCACGTTCCGTATCATTGTCGTGTTGATCTTCGGTAGTACTGATGTCAGGAAAGGACTTATATTCTCGGTATTGGCGCCTGTGGCACCAGCTGCTTCGGTTAATTTGGACATAGGCGAATTGCCATTTGTGTTCGAAACGTCTGTGACGGTTTCTTTATTTGTAGTGGCACTGTGTTCCGAAGTCGGTGTCGCCTGGATTGTAAATATGAAGTTATACTGTAAGTTCTCGTTTTGAGGATAAAAGGCAAATGATATAAAAAATGACAATATTTTGGGCATGCCCTATTACTTTGAGTATTTGGCAGTTTGGAGCCAGATCGAACGCCAATTTATTTGGCGTCTGATCTGGATCTACGCCGATCTTATATGTCGATCCCTCATTAACGCGTTTGTTTGGGGAAACTGGTGTTCCTACCGCCGTGTCTATGTCTGCTGCAGGTGATGGAGTTGTTGCTGCTGGTGAAGCAGTTGCGTGGCAGATGATCCATACTGATACTAGCAGTGGTGTCAACCATGACACGCTCAGCGTCATCGTACATGTACCGTGACAAGAATACCTGCAAGTAGAAACGGTCCGTATAAATATAACGACAAAGATTGTTGTGTTTATATTGATACATTATCTTAAATAAGTTTCGCAATAATAAAAAAATCATTTCTATGCAATACATGTAGTTCATTTACAACTTAAGCAGTTGCATTTATTTGTTTATTTAATAAAAAATTCTTGTCTCTCTCTCATTTGTGAATGAATCTTACGCAACTGATAGCGATGCGAATGCCCTTTTGAAGGTCAACAATGATACTAGAATTAGCCTTTAATAGTTTGTTCTAAGTTATCAGATATCGCTTTCTCTAAGTCTAGTTAATCTTGCTCAATTTTAAATTTTTACCTTAGGAAGATTGCCCTAAATATTAATGCCACTTTGCAAATATTTGGACTGGCTCTCAAGAAAAATATCCAACTGGCAGTTAAAGTTTAGTGCCAGTTCTAATTAGTGCCTTATAGGGCACGGTAAAATCCGGTTTTTGGCCTGGGGCCGATAGGCCCTTAAGGCCATAGTTAGCATACCGTTTTCTGAGGGTGACAATCTTTGACCCAATTTCCGAAGAC
>JAULCE010313397.1:0-10567 GCA_032359355.1 Macoma nasuta | reverse complement strand
CGCATTATAAGGCGGCGTCTGATCTGGGACTTCGCTGTTTTGATACAAATTTGATTCCTGTTTAAACAGTTTCGGAATATATACAAAAAATATTTAATAGTCTCTGTGATTTATTACGCTAAAATATTTTATCTGGAACTAGTCACGACCGCCTTTTTAAATTTGGCGCCGAAAGGGTTAAAATACTTAATATGAGATTATCTTGCACATTGTACATTCAAATACATACATGCAACAATAACCTTAGATCCTGTCAAGACCTACTGAAATGTGTAAACAGCTTGGGTCCAGATTAGATTATTTTAAAGTCGGGGTCTGGGGCCGTATTCATAAAGCTCCTTAGGAAATTCTCAAACTTAAGTGAACATTTCAAATGCAGATTTCTCTATTTTACCCACAATACTTAAATGGAACTTTGCAAGCTTGTGAAAAACGTAGCTTGCAAAGTTACTTTGAAGTATAATTGAACAAAATGGAAATCTGCATTTGAAATATTTACTTAAGTTTGAGACTCTCTTAGGAGCTTTGTGAATACGACCCCTGGTCCGAATCCAATCTGTTGGACAATAAAATACCTTTTTTGCAAACAGAATGAGCCATTCGCTAAAATTCAACATGAAGGCATTTCCAAAGCTAAAGCTATGCGCTAGACCAAACAGAACATACCTTTAAATCCTGTAAGGGAGACCACGGGTCTTGCCCAAACAATGGTTGCTATGACGAGGAATGTCACTGGACCTGGAGCCATCTTGGAGGAAAACCTGGATAAGAAAATGTTAAGTCCACGTGTAACATTATTAAACTATTAAATTTAGGTTCGAAATTACTGAAAACATTTTCTGTTCAGATCTAGTACCCAAATTTTATGATGCTTATTTTACCACACTGACGAGTAGAAAATCGTTCAGACTCAGATCAGACGCCGCGTTAAAGACAGCAGAAACGACTCGTTTAAATATAAAATCAACTACCTTTCTTGAAAACAAGATGTGGTCTGACGTTGCAATTCTCTAATCGAACCTTTTATAAGCTTTGTGCATGTTATCGTCTGATCAACACAAGTCTGGTTAACTATATAATGGACCCTCTCTCTGTGATAAAAGATTACGTTTGAAAAACAATATATCTTGTTCATTTTCTAAACTTAACTCATATTGCTTAGTATTGAGTAAAGCTATGAACCAAGTCTCAAGTACTGTGGATGGCGATCAGACACCGAATTTTAGTTGGTCTTGGGTTCCTTTTTAATTTACTAAGACAACTGCTGTTAGCAAGTACATGTATTAGCCTTCGGTGTATGTACCTTCAACATTTATTTTAAACACGCGTATCATTTGTCGTCTACAACAATCTAAAAGATTTTCTTCAATAGTCAGAACTAGTTTTCTCGAACTCAGTTATTAGTAGAATTCATGCTTTAATCGCAACCTAAAACTTAACTTATATGATACAGTCAAACTTCGTTGGCTCGAGCTCATTGGGACTCTCGAAATTAGCTCGACTTAACCGAAGTTCTAAACGATATATCAAGATCTAGTGCATATGATATTTTGTTGATAAAGTTATAAAATACCTTATATCATGTGTTTAATAAAGCACATTAGTCAAAATAGCAAGTAACATGGCTTCAGATCAGACGCTGAGTAACTCGGCGTCTGATCTGGAGCCATACTGCTTGCAATTTGGAACTCAATTTTGTCTCTCCGGGACTTTTGTGTCAGCTCGAGCTAAACGGGGCTTCGAGCAAACCGTGCTCGACCCATCGAAGTTCGACTGTATATAATTATGCATTGAGCATCGGGACATCTCAAATAATTACTATAATTACTGACAGAACGGCAAATGACTTAAACCCTTGTAAATCTTCTCGCTGTGTGGCAGCCATGTCCCGTACTCCTCCGTTTGCCTGTGTCCTGCTAGCCTAAAGTGTACAGTGAATACGTTAAATGGATTTAATCTAAACTAGTTATCCAAAGTGAGTGTGATTTGCAAACCTGCGCCTTTTTACATTTTAAAAGAAAATCCAGAAAAAAAATCATGCTAAAGCAAACGCTTGCATGACCGGTGTGTTATACATGTAAAATATTAAATCAAAACAGTGTTTAGTAAACAAATGATACAATGAAGTTACAGGAGGCAACTCAGTCATATGTTTTAAGATGTCAGCAGGTGTTGCAAAAAAACAGACGAAGACTTTCTGCAGTCGAATGTTACAGGAATGTTATTATGTGTAACACCTAATCTAGTAAGTTATTTTTGTGTTACAGACTTGTTAAATGGTTTTACGTGTTTAATACCAGAAAAAGATCGTTACATTGCGTTTTGTGTTCGAAATACACCATCGGTTCTTATCAGTAAATCATAGATTTTGCTCTAGATTACAATTTGCTTTAACCATTAAACGGATATGAAACCGTAGAAAATAGCCGAAAACAAACAGCAAGCAGTATACATTCGATGCAATTTTAAGTTGCAATCAAATAAAGTAGACTAGCAGCTATAAGCCAGTTAACGCATTACGAAAGTAATACAGAACACTTGTTTACAGTTGTCTGCATTACTTTCGTTCTGCATTATGCGATCACCTGTCTTAAAGATCCTAAATATTTTGCTATAAAGCGCATCTAACTACCGGTTTGACTGTAGCAAGTGTTCAAATCTAATCTATAAATCAACGTTTTAACTGCATTGAATAGAATGAAAAAAACATGTGTTTTTCAAACACAATATGATCATTCTTGTTGTGGAATACGAGATCATCAATCACACAGTATTCTATGCTAATGAAGGCCTCAAATAACACTTCTGTTTACACCAATATTGCATCACATGTACTATGGTCGCTCATCGTTGTGTCGTAATCGGGGGATAAGTTTTATTAGCTCAAATTACCCAAGGTTCGAATTCAATTCGAACCTTGGGTGGTTCGAACCGATGACAATAATTCACAATGTTTCGATACGTATCATCTTAGCGAAAACATGAGTTTAATTTCGAATCAAGCGTCAGTTCGACTTAACCGAATTCCAGACAACGAGGATAGGCTGTATAAAAGTAGTGAAATCGGCGGTAATGTTTAGCCATGCCACGCCATAATAAAAGCTGGTGAACAACTGTAAGCTATAGTTATTTGCATACACTACATGCATAACCAGACTCGTTGAATTGTTTTCGTATCACGTTCATTCTTAACCATTCAACTACAAGTCATTATTTACTTTTATATTCAAAATATAATGTGATGTTTGAGAACACACATTTACGATTTACAATTGATATTGTTTTATAATAAATATACATATTTCTTCTTCTACTTCTTTGTCTTCTGTCTAATTATTGACCTTCTTCATCGTCTGCTTCTTCTTGCCTTTGGCCGCTTTGTACTAGACAGGCGAATTTGGCTCTGTCATTTGACTACCTTGCCTGGCCATTCTGTCTGCTGAATCGTATCAAGGCATTTCCACGTGTGCCAAAATCCACTGTCCAACATTAAATGACAGAAACACTGAAGGTGTGACGGGTAATGTAATGAAGAATCCACTTTTTGCGCACTAAACAGTACTCTCCGCAGACCCACTTGTAAATACGTTTACCCAAGGGTTCCGAAGATTTTCCACATAGATATTTTCCATCGCAAATGTGACATCTGCAGAGCCTGAGGTTGCTTTCCCTTCTCTGGACCCTGTAGTCCAGCCTTATGTGAGGGTCAAAGCTCCGCGGTAACCATACATCCGTCTCTAGCAGTTCCTAAATCAAACCCTTAACCTCTTCCTTGTGTAAATATTCATTATTGGAGGTTTTTGATTATTTTTTATGTTTGCGAAAAGAGTTGCAATTGCATTGTTTACTTAGGTATAGTCAACAAATTCAAGTTTGGCTTTAAAAAATAATGGCTATCATTTTTTTTAAATTCTAGTTATTTTTTACGTTGCTGCCTGTTTCTTCGCCTAAACCTAAACCAGTTTGATTGTAGTGTCGGTGTGAACTGTGTTTTAATGGCTTGTTGACGACTTCATTAGATATTTCATTAAAAATACAGCTAAGAATTGGTTTAGCAACATATTTCTCTTTGTTGTGCCTTTCTTCGCCGAAACATGAACCAGTGTGATTTAAGTGTCGGTGTAGGATGTTCCTTCTCTTGGCCTGCTGGGGTTTTTAATATTAATTTTATTTAACCGCCCCCATCTCTCAGTGGTTACAGCGTCCGCTTGGTGTTTGGAAGGACCGGGGATCGAACCCCGGGCAGGGTCAAACCAAATACTTGAAAATTGGTAGTAGTGGTTTTCCTCCTTGACGCTCAGAGTTTTGGGTTAGCATTACATCTGGTTTGTCGGCAGGGACGGATCCAGGAATTTAGGCTGGGAGGGGGGTTAATAAGTAAAATGTTTTGTATTCATTATTCCTGAAGTTTCTATGCAGTAGGGAGATTTTGTATGTTCAACTTAAACAATTAGACAAGGGCCTTTAGTCTTCTCCCAAGAAATGACAGAGTATGGGGAGGATGTGGGAGGGCTTTTCCTCCTGCTGCGAACCGATTTTGTTCTGACCAATGGTGACTTTTGAAGTATATAAATTGTTTTTTAGAGAAATCAGAATAGGTCTTGCTTTAGGTAAAACTCAGAGAGTGTGGTCTTTTAATTTTAAAATTTAATACTTTCACATAGATAAGCGGAGTTGATAAAACAGAAGTAAATAAAGAACCCTTCAGCGTAATTATGTAAAAAAGATACCCTCGACATGGAATGTGACTTGACAAAATAGTCATGTGCCTTCAAGCTTCACCCTAAAAATGACGGAATAGTGGGAGGATATGGGAAGGGTCTTCCCCCATCCTGCGAACCGAATTTTTTTTCAAATTTGTTCTGACCAATGGTGACTTTCGAAGTATATAAAAGCATTTTAAAGAACTCAGAATAAGTGTTGACTAATGTAAAAAAAAAGTGGGGTGTTCTTATTTTAAAGTGTAATACCTTCACATAAATACGCAAAGTAGATACAACACAAGTCAATAAAGTACACCTCCGCGTATGTATGTGAAAAAGATACCCTTTCCATTAAATGTGACATGCAAAGAAACTTCTCCGTCTGAGACTGAAATTTTGCTAATTTTATACGCTTAGACATTTTCGCCAACTTTGTCTGCTAACGCCGCATTTGAACAATACGTTGACCCCGTGAGCATGTTAAATGGTATGAACGGCAGCTATTAAGAAAAAACGAGTGGTAGATTCCAAAGTAGATGGTTTTTTTTACTAGATTGAGTCCATTCTAATCTCTATATACGATATTGAGGTATTTTCAAGGTATTGGGCCTCTTTGAAAAAACCTTACCTCGGCAAATGTTAGGGGGGAGCACGCCGCTTCCGCCCCCTCAAAATTCGCCCATGGTCGGGGTCAGGATAAAGTGACCGGTCGGTTCCAGTCCCAGGTATACCTTCATAAGTCACCAGGAGTGTCGAGGTCTGAGGTGCTGAGCCTTTGTGACACACTCCTAACAGAAAGCGCAGCGCCATGATATATTTCAAAGTGACTTTAGTTGTAGGTTTGGTCTAAATAAGAAGAGATTGGTGTTTCAGTAGCAGTCTTTATTCATAGATTGCATAGCAGTATATATAATATACCAAACAATAATGTAAAACTCATATTCACTTTTATGCTAGGGAAGTAGCTATAAATCTTACAAAGTAGATCTTACTCAACATAAGCATGTGAGAAGATTTGGAGCATTACTAATACAACTACCACTATATTCCTTAATTTCAACTTTTGTTAATTTCTAGTAGGATGCTTATTACAAAGCAATACTTTAAAACATATGACTCAATATTAGATGCTAAACTTAAAACATTAAGGTGGATGGTACCGTCTAAATGGGAAACATCTATGTCCACACACACGAATTTTTATTTCAAAGTCATTACGAGACAATTTGTAAAAAACTGGAGCTTTATAAAAAAGAATGGGTATTTTGCTGACATGTGCATACATGTGTAGCTTAAAACACGTTTCATCAATCACACAATAGCCACGTGTACTTTTTCATTTCAGGGTCAAAATTGTCGTATTCATAAAAATATGCCCAACTACCGAACATAGCATTTTGTCGTGGCATTGTGCGTATAACAAGATAATTAAATGATTGAGGAAGGGCAAGTTACCCTTAAACTATTGAATTAAGCTTTAAATTCATAAATAATAGAGTTTGAACATTTGACTTTGAAGCTTTGAAACATAAACAAACTGAAATTCAGATAAGCGTGAATATCTTAAATATTGTTTTTCAATCTGTTTCGATATTTTTCAATTAGACCTTATGTTTTTATCATTCATTAGAATCATTTTTTTCAAGATAACTCTATAGTATAATCAAAACGTATAGTTTGTTGAGAAATGGGTATTCAAGCATGTGCTTTACGCACCTTATCTAGGGCCTAAAACAAATCAGAACATTATTTTTGAAATCTGATATTTCTGCCTTTGAATCTTAATTCATTTATTTAAAGGTAACCTGCCACTCCTTGATCATCACACTTACATATTCTATGAACACTTTCACGGTGAGATGCCTTATTTGATAGTTTAGCGTTTTTATAAGAAAACGACTATTTCGACCCATAAATGAAAAAGTAAACTGGCATTATACGATTGATGAAACGAGGTACATAGTAAAATGTATGCAAATGTTAGTAACATACCCTTTCTTCTTGATACAGCTGCAGCTTTTACATATTTTCTAAATGCTTTGACATAAATGTTCTTGTGTGTGGATATAGAAGTGTTCAATTTAGACGGTACCATGGACCTTAACGAGTCATCTATTACTTAATGATATGAACATTCATAACTCGAGCTAGTCGCACAGACAGCGTATTTACTTTTCCAGTCAAACAGGTCATCTTGACCTTTATCAATAGGTTCATACTGTTGAACGGGAACGCACAAAATGGATTCGTACGCATACAAATTGCTGGATTAGATTAATGGCTGATATTCTAAAGTTGAAACTTACAATAATAAACACTACAGCTAATAGCTGTCGTATCTGGTGTTTATTAGATCTTCATCTTATTATATGATTGAATATTTATGTATAAAATAAGCATTACAACTATGGCAGTCAATGGTATCCTATATCTTATTCCTATATCTTATAATACTATAACTTTTATTCAGCGCCTTAACCTACAAGCAAATTAAAGCATCAAGGCAACACCACATACAGGAGTCGTCCTGCAAATAATAAGTATATGTCAACTTAGGAATATCCTATCTTATCAAGTCTAAGGTATACCATTAGCACTATTGTTTCATGAATTACTTCACTACGTTTTATCTATTTTAAGATTTTAGCAACTTGGATAATCAAGGGTTAACTACAACTTCCACTTAATGTAATGATCGGCCAGATCTACTATGCTGATATTCAATTATACAAGTGTCGTAATAGTGTATTGTGTTATAACTGACTCCGCGTTGTGTTTATATAAAGGTTTAATCTACATACGTTTCTGACACAATGACATCCATTACATTCAACCTTAACGGTTTTTTTTTTACTGACGTCGTGAACGTAACGCACGATATGACGTCATGTACGTAGCGCACGACGTCCCGCGCAGCGTCGTCACACACGACGTCGCGTACTATTTCCGACAACTAGTGCTCAATTAAAGGTTGATTTTACTGAACACTGAAATAGACAGCAATCTTATGTTGCTGCTGCATATGGTTCTATACATACCATATGTTTCTCTTATAGCAAGTTCAGTCTTATTTGTCTATATCTCAATTCATTCTTCATGTACATTACATGGTATATTCTACATCTTATTTCTGCTTCTCACTAAAGCTTCTCTGCTTTCTTATTCAAAGCATAATATTGCAAATCTTCCATCAAGCTCTTTAATTGTACAGTTTGAAACTTTATTAATTTGTTCCTGGCCTATGTACCCTAATACGGCACGCACCTATAAAAAATTCAACCATAATTTCAGATCTCATCTTACTTCAAGATGTATTTATTTAGATAATTGAATTAACGCCTTAAATTGCATCCTTATATTTTTCTAGATCGATGTTTTATTTCTTATACGAGTCTTATTTTGTTCAGCATGATACTTTTTTTCTATCCTAACCCTAACCCTAGTGGCATTTCCTTCATTTTAATTTATAACAATGACATGGGCCACGTCACGCGAAAAGGGGCACTCGGAAAAGCAAACAGTGTAGCTCCAGACCAGCCGCCATGTCACTGACTTGGCGGCTGGTCAGGATCTGCACTGTTAGCAATCTTGGAGGACATCCAATTCTACCCGTAAAAAATGAATACAAATTGTAAATTTCGTGACTAGATGCTAGAATAGTAGTACTGACAAAGAGCTGAGTCAGTGCTTTTTCAATATGTTCGAGTGCTCCTTTTCGCGTGACGCGGCCCATATTCTTTCATATTTTGGTTTAGTCACATATTTAGCTGTTACTTACATTTATACTGAATCTTATTTATGTATTTCTTTCAATTTTTTTATATAATTATGACTAACATATTAATTTATAGTTAAAAAAATATTTTACTTTTCTTTGCAGAGTTCAAAAACTATTTCATAAAATACCTCTTTCAGATCAGTAAGCTAAATATCATACAAATTTGATAGGTCAAGACTTTCAAACCACTGAACGTGATAGTAAATTATCACTCTACCTTCTTTCTTCGGTTTCTGATACCCCCTGTCCATTGTGCTGTAGTTGTTTCTGTAGTTATTGTTGTTGTTAAAATGCCAGTGGTTGAGTTTTGCTTCCGGGTCTTTCTACTCCACCAGTTTCAGAGATAGTTTTGTTGTGAGTTACTGTCTAATTAAGAAGAGATTAGTGTTCCAGTAACAGTCTTTATACATAGATGGAAAAGCAGTATATGGCCATCTCTATTTATGTGGCTTCTTATATACCGGACACACAAAATCTCATTAGGTAGTCATAATAAAATGGCAAGTAAAATACAATAATTTGAATACATTATTAAAAGGAGAATCTTAAGATCTTCATCCTCAAGTGTGTGAACTGCCATGTGTGCATTGGAAACTTGAAATCATGTTATGAATTATAAATGCTATATCTATAAGTTGACGGAAGTAAACAATAACAATAACTAATTCCAATACCTTTTTGTACATATGACATATTTTTCCCAAGCTGACGTCATGAATAATTAACAAGTTTTGCATAGTAGACATGTCTTATGAAATATAACTCAATACATCATATAAAAGAAAACACAGCGTAGCCTTATTTTATCAATACATTTCGTTTATCTGCGCATTGTTATGTCTAATGATTGTTTTGCTTTCCCCTCTTTTTTGAACATTATAAATTGAAGTGTACAACTTTGTTTAAGAAATAATACCGAGGTCGTCAATTTTGACAACAGGTCGTCATTAGTAGATATGGCATGTTTCTATTATGTTGGTGTATAATTGATGAGTCTCTTGCGCTGGAGTCGGCTCTGGAGTTACATACAAGCTTCTATGGTGGCTCTGTGGCTTAGATTGCAGTCTCTGTTTTTGCTTTTATAGAATTAGTCCTGCTAACATCGACATAACGTTTTCGTTGTAGTTTTGAAATTGATCATTCTGATCCTTCGCGTTTTAAACAGGGTTAACAGTACGTACGTGCCTCGTTATACAATTAGCTTGACCACATTATTATACAGTAATTTCAGGATGTCATCTTCTGTTACACAGTCTGCGAAAACTGTTCTGATCAAGGTACAAACAGTATAGATCTAGACAAACATTTGAGTTCAAAATTAAAACTAAGCGTCTGATAAGGATTTGTACTGCTGACAGTGATGGAGAACAATTTGGTTAATTCTGCAGATTTTCGTTTACACGTTGGTTTCGGAAAAAAAGTGTCACATTTTGGCCCGATTCCATCAATTACCAGGGAATGCTGATAAATTAAAGTTAACAGATACAATCTAATATCGATATATGGAAGTCGAGAGATGATTTTTGTTGTTTTGTTTCGTAGGGTTTTACGTCATTTCGACAGTATTTTAGTCATTGCGCGACGCCCGGCTAATTACAAGTGGAGGAAGACCCCAGAAACCCGTCTGAGTTACACAGAGGACAACTGGGTAGAACCACTGACCTATCGCAAGCCAGTCGGATAGCTTCCTCACATAAAATTGTTCACCCCTTGCGAGGCTCGAACCAACAGCGGTGAGGGACCTACGGATTTGAAGTCGGAGACTCTAACCCCTCGGCCACGACGGACCCATGATTTTTGTTTTAAAATTAAGAATTCTGATAATTCGAACTGAAAAACAGTTGCCCTCCAAACCACGGCATGTATTCACAATGCAAACAACAAACGATTTAGGTTAAGAGTTGAGTTCCGATTAAAATATAAATTCGATTTCATCAAGTTTGAAATTATGATGCTCAACTATACCATATTCTTTAAAAGCCAACGAGACTCAGTGTCAAAAGTATCGAGACATATACAAGTATAATTTTATGACTTAATATGTTTGGATTCATTTACCATATACACGTACCTTAATTACACCAAA
>JAULCE010313286.1:0-10569 GCA_032359355.1 Macoma nasuta | reverse complement strand
TCATCACAGGAATGACGCAAATGATCGGCGTTATCTGATTGGTCAATCGTATTTGTCGGCGATCCGTCAATTACTGTATCATCATTACTTATTAGCTCCCACTTGTTTGTGCTCTGCTGTAATATTGCTATTATAACATGTATCTTCATTATTAATACCTAGCAAATTTATGATAGGATGATGCAAGTTTATTTGTAAAGCATTTTTCTATTGCTCATAGTAACGAAATAAATCACAGAAACGATTGAATAAACGTTGTCTTTTCTATAAATGTTGACACGGGAAGAAAATTCAGTGCAGAATAGAGCAGGTCCAGATCAGACGTCGCCTTTTAGGGTGGCGTCTGGTTTGGACTGCACTGTTTTCAACAGCGCATTTAGGCGAAAAAGGGGAAAAACATTTTTAAACTTGATCGTCGATAAGCATGTTCACTACGGAAAATAATTAAATTGAAAGCGGAATCTGAACCGAATCGGAGAAGAATCCAGTCGGTTGAGTCAATTTCGGTGTATATGACGTGCTAACCAGTTCAAAAATCTCTAAACCGCATTATGCGCTTTATAAAGGGCATTATGTCCTGTCTGAGAGCTTTGAACCGATTTGTAGGGAACTTGTAACCGCAACCGAACAAGTGCGAATCAAAGAACAACCGGTCAAATCGTCAATTAATTAGTTTCAGCTCTTTAAGCCTTTTTGAAACAAAACTCGATAAACTTGTTAAAACCTGCTTTATTGGCAATCTGTGGTAAAAATTGACAGACAAAACACAGACACAGTTTACATGATATATAATTTAATCGTACATTGTTTTAAATAAATACATTTAAAAAGTTATATTGATTATACTATACATCGTTGGACTGTAAAAATAGTTCTAACTGTAAACCCTTTACTTCAAATAAGCGCCTCTCGGTGCCTCTGTAGCTAACGACTACTGGAAACATTGTGGGATATATTGTGGGAAATGAAGCATTAATTTTGCTCGTTACGAGCAAATGCTTCATTTCCAACAATATTTTCAATACCATTAAAAATGGCACTTTTCTTTTGCCTAGATATTCATCATTTTCATCAGATTATTTCCTTGTGCATGGATAAGTCTAAATATACCTGTGAAGAAAATGATATCTAAAATATAACGCAGGACTCCCCGAATGGGTGCAGTCAATTGCCAGGTGATGACGTCGATAGACGCCTAAATACAGCACGAAGACTATAATGAATAAT
Organism: Macoma nasuta; assembly: GCA_032359355.1. NCBI lineage: Eukaryota > Metazoa > Mollusca > Bivalvia > Cardiida > Tellinidae > Macoma > Macoma nasuta. The sequence goes on along the minus strand of JAULCE010313286.1, from coordinate 9,342 downwards.
ATTGGAATCGTAACAGAACCGGAATATAATCGGATGCGAATCGAGACAGTGTAACCGATTCAGGGATATGGCGTTCTAACCAGTTCAAGATTATAAGAAAAACATGATACGCTTAATAAAATGCATTATGCGGTTTCTGAAAGTTTAACCCTTTCGGCGCCAAATTAAAAAAATGGCGGTTGGGACTACTTTCAGATAAAATATATTAACGTAAAAAATCACAGAGACGATTAAATAATTTTGGTATATTCCGAAACTGTTTACACGGGTCTAAAATTTGTTGCAAAATAGTGATGTCCCGGATCCGACGCCGCCTTTTAAGGCGCCGTGGGATCTGGGACTTCACTATTTTTAACGGCGCATTTAGGCGACTACGGCGGTGAAAGAGTTAAACCGGTTTGTATGGAACAGTTAATCGCAACCGAACCGGAGTGAATCAAAGCGAAACCGGTAGAATTTGATATGTTTCAATACTGTATTAATAGCTTACTATATGAATCTGACCAGATTTGGCCTCATGTTCACAAAAGCGTTCTCAGGCTCAATTCTCAAGAATAATCTTTCACCTTTTTGATTGGAACCAAGCTTCTACCCTTCTGGTAGACGCTGGGTGCCAAACAAAAGGGTTAGAGATTAGTGTTTGACTTCGAGTCTGAGAATAGGTTGGTGGATGCGACGCCAGGAAAATCGGTGTCCGATGCGCAAATGTATAGGTATGCGCTTCACATCAATAACGTTCTTGCAGTATCAGTAATAGGTGAGAAATTCGGATAAATGTCACAACGAATACCGTTTATCCTGGCGTCATATTCACCAAAGCGTTCTAAGTCTTAATTCTCAGAAATGTTCTTTAACCTTTTTGTTTGACACCCAGCTTCTGGTAGAACATGCATGTGTGCCAAACAAAAGGGTAAGAGGTTAACATTGGGCTTCGAGTCTGGCAATAGGTTGGTGAATACGACGCCAGGATCTACGATGTTCGATGCGCACATTTATAGGTATGCCCTTCACATCAATAACGTCCTCTCAGTATCAGTAATGTATCAGTAATAGGTGAGAAATTCGGATAAATGTCGCAGTGAGGCAATTTATTAAACTGAAGCTGGAATTGAAACCAAAATCGGAACATTATGATTATGGCATTCGACTCGTGCCGTAATTCTCAAAACCGCATTAAGCGCTGTTTAAGGCTCATCATGTTGTTTTGAGATTTTGAAGTAGTTCGTAGACCATATTTACCGATACATGTGAAACCATAAATTTGACAGGTCTTGCTGTATACACTGCACTAAGAGAGACCTTCGATTTGAATATTTAGCGTTCGTTCAGGAGGTTATTTTTTTTATTAAAGTAGAAGTCAATACAGGGTTAACTCAAATAAGTGACAAACCGGCTACAAACTCACAGAAACCACACGATGCACTTTATAAAGCATAACATGTGGAGTTGTTTTAAAATTTGAAACCGGTTCGTACCTTATATACATGTACACCTCGGAAGGTATCATACCGGTTCAATTCGCTTTCGTTACGGCTCTGCTCAATTTTCAGTTTCACTTCAATAAGTTTCTTATGTGGGCAAAATACACAAAAAAGCGGATAATATCAGCCCGCGTCTTATAAAAGTGGTGTCTGGTCAGATAAGTTCACTTTTTGCTGAAAAATATGCCTAATTCTAGAGGCATCGTAAGGTTAACAAAGTATAACTCGGCGTCTGATCCGGACCCAAACTTTTTGATAGTTTTCATTTCGTAAAATGATTAATCTGAAATTTGTAGCAGACGACACTGCTTTATATTGGCGCCATAAAAGTAAGCTGATTACATACATTAACGTATAACTGATGATTTATAATAATTTATTTTTTCCCTGAGAATATATTTTGCGCCAAACTTTTAATTATCATCAGCATCTTAGTGAAGCCATATAAATTAAAACAAATGAACTACAGACAAAAATGATAACAGCTAGGTGATGGTTATATGGTTTGAGTACTGTACAGTAAACTAATTAAATTGATTGATAACTCGGTTTCGCTCTGGTTCGGTTGCGGTTCAATATTGCGTAAACTCTGTTTAAAAACTCTCATAAACTAGATGAGCTTTATAAAGCGCATCATGCGGATTTGAGAGTTTCGAACCGGTCTGTCCACCTAATCCCCCGAAAACGGTGATGGCGATAAGTTCGGTTCCGATTCTGATTTCATGTTAATCAGTTTTATTACTGTGGTAGTCGACTTAGGAAATGGAAAGTTCGTCTTTCGATCCTCAACAAATGCTCTATTACGAAAACTATTTAACCCCTCTCCGCCACAGAAGAGCCTTAAAGCACCTCTGTAACTGATGGATTGTGACAACATTGTAGAAAATGGAGCATTTGCTCGTAATTAGCAAATTCTCCATTTCTTACAGTGAGCTCAACACAATTCAAAAACGGCATTTTTCTTTTTGTCTACATTTTCCTGTTTTCATCAGATTCATTCATTCCCAACATCGTTCATTTCCAACATCGGCATGGTACATGTTTGCTTTATGAAGCGTAGTATGCGGGGTTTTGAGAGTATTTAACCGGCTTCCTCGTCATGCTTAATCGCAGCCAATAGAACCGAATCGGAGCAAAACGTGTAAAACTGTTAACTTAAAAAGGTCCAGTACTGTTAAAATAAGACGCAGTCGAACTTCGTTGGCTCGAAGTTGCATGGACTATTTTGATAAGTCTTAATTACGAATAACAGACTTATTGACTATACATACAGCGTAGAAGATTATATACCGTCGGGGTTCTTCCAAAACCACGTTTCTTCTTGTTTTTCAAATAGGCATTTACTTTGTTTGTGGAAAAGTAGTCAAGATTTGTTTCAAAACATTACGTTTTAGTCATTAAGGCAAACTGCTTCTACGCGATTTTAATGAAACAAAACATATGTGCCATTTTTAAAATGGCACATGTGTGGTTTTAAAGAAAACCTACGATATAAAATCACACAACGTTTGAATGTTTACAAACAAACATACTAGAGATGTTTAACCCCTTCATCTCCAGGCTGTTTGTGCACATGCGCAATATTTTTTCTTCTTCCGCTTTATACTTAACACCCCCCGACCTTTGGTTAAAAACATTGACTGAGTGTCAAACAGATTGGATCAAAATGAGACGCCGAGTTACTCGGCGTCTCATTCGGATCCAAGCTGTTTGCATATATTACTAGACTCGGGGAAGGGCAGTGAACGGGTTAAATGAGTAGGATACGACCAGACGCTGCATTGGCACTGCTTTGGCTGACATTGGCCTGCACTGTTTGCAATGTCACAACGTTTTCTTCTTGCAGCCTAACGCACTGTCGGATAAGTTTTAGAAGCTCTGAGACTGGTGGTTATTGACATCATTGTAGAAAATAAAGCATTTGCTCATTTAGAGCAAATTCTCCTTTCCCTTCAATGATTTTAATACAATTAAAAATGGCATTTTTCTTTTGCCTAGATTCAGGTTATATCCTATTTGATTAGTCTAAACAGCTTGTGAAGGAACGGGTTAAATTGATTGGTTTACCGGCTTTGCTCAGATTTGCTGTGATGCGGTATACATGGGTAGCTTGGACAAGACTGCGAGTCACTTGACTTTTCATAGGCAAATGTAATACATTTGTTTGAGGTTAGTAAACTTTGGAAAAGGTTTAAAATGAATGTTTCTTCTTTGAACCAGGCGACTTGAACTCGGTTAAAACACCAATATGTCCATACAATTTGTCTATTGAACCTTTAAAGATTCGAGGTTCACTACCAGACCGCACGCCTAAGCTTTTCTGTGGGTAATTCTTATATAAGTGCTCGTCAGTTACATTGGATATCTCTATATCTGTCTTGTGCTTTCCTGCTTTTGATTTGTGTGTACCTCTGTGGTTAGAACCTGGGGCGGAAGAGCTATCTGTTAACTGCGGCTGGTAGGAACCGTCGTGGTTGACTGGCCAGGAAATGGCTGCATGTGGTCGTTTCTTATCCATTGGAGGCACTTTTATAATTGATACATACTTATTTTCGTGAAGGTCACTATACTGATATGTAGTGTAAGTCCAACTCCCCAGCAAATCTTTTCGTTTACTACTTGGAATAACGGGTCGTCGAAATATCAACGGATTTTCATACACATAATCCGAATCTGCTTTGTCTGCAGTACTTACATTCGAAAGTTTTCCACTATTATCTAATAGATCCTCAGTCGACTGTGAATGACTGAGTGATAATTTTGAGTTAGTTTTCTCGAAAGTGTACGCATTATCCGTAATTTTGCCTAAACTTTTGTAGATGTCTCCAGAGGATATGGTTTTCAAGTCAGAGCTGATACCAGTTATGTTGTCTCTGTACACATCAGATATAGACTTAGTGCTAGGCTTACAACACCTCATAGTTGGAGTCAATGACGTTATGCCCGTATACAAGGGAAGGAAGAACAAAGCTACCAGCATCACTAATATTAGGATTGCCCTCTCAAGAAACAGAATGACTAGAATCCCGGAAATGAGCGCAAACAATGAGTATCCCCACAGGTGTTTAATACTTGAAATAAATGGATTTGAACTCTTGAACTCCTCTTCGACCGCTCTTTGAGGTATCCATTTTACATTTAGTGAGACGTTTGCGTAGAACGCCCTCCAAATTCTTACACAGCCGACCATCGCCTCTGGAGTAAACTGTAAGATGGACGCTATCGTTTCGAGAAATACGTACTTGTAGTTCTCCCTGTTGCATGTTGCGAATTTGGGAAACACTAGAACACTGAACATGACGATGATGATGGACGCGTATCTATACCTGAGGTGGACGCTGATGTGAAGTATGATGTAGAGCAGCAAGGCAGGCTTCATGAGCATTTGGCGAAGTGCAGAATGGGCAATATAGGACGACACAAAATCTAACTTTGATTCAGTTCTCAATGTTGTCTTGTTGAACTTTGATTTCTGTAACTTCTGTTGTACCCACCTCATAGGTTTACCAAACGCGTTCTTCCAGAAGTATATTGCTAGCAGTATTTCCCCACGGTTCCACCGTCTCTCTCTGATATTCCATGTCACATAATTATGGCTGGGCGCCTCCAGTAGATACGTGCTGCCGGCATACAGTGGCTGCAGTAAAGCTGCCTCGAATGTGTCATGACTGAGAACGTCAACTGGAACTCTCTCAATCAGATTATCCTTCGTGCCTATGACGGATTCGATGTATAAACGGTTCTTAATCAAAGCTTTTCCAAAATAGGACGACTGACCGAACAAAGCTGTCATGGCATTCGTCATAGGCTCATAAATAGCCTGGCGCATAGATTCTAAATGCATGAATATAGAATCGTCAGATGAGCAATGAAGTTTAATGGAGGGTTGTATAATGCCTCGACTTGGATTTGCTGCCGCGATTTGGAGTAAGTCGAAAACTCCACCCCTTGGTACGCCTGTATCTGCATCTAGCACCAACGTGTAATCAAACCTACGTTCGAAAATGTTTGAAACATCTTCACAAGAGTAGAACAGAGGCTCCCCAGCTTCTCGGGCACTTTTGCCATAGTAGTCCTTATCACAGTAAGAATAGGCCTCAAACTCCCCCTCCGATAGGAGCAGTAGGTCCTGATACTGGCCACATTTCCGCAGCACCCGACTCACCCGATGTACCACCATAAACTCTCTCGCATATCTGTCACATATGTGTTCAAGGTATTCGGTGATGAACACATCTTTTTCTATATCTACATACATGGACCACACGTGCTGCAGGTGAATCGGGTCAACCATTTCATAGTCGCCACGCGCAAAAGCGAGTCCTTCTCTGTACAAGTCATCGTACAGTATTGCACGGTACGTATCGCGTATTTGAAGTTCATACTCCTTCAAATCCTCGTCGTTTGTAGCACTAACAAGAACAGCCGATACGTTCGGACTTAGATTTCCCACATACGCCATGTACATGGTCTCGATGCACTCGAGAATGTCATCTCTGCCTGTCGCTAGGAGGTTGTAGTTCAGTATAACTGTAAGGCGATCACATGGCGCTTTCTTATTCTGTCTTCTTTCCCCGCCAATAATTAGTGTAGCAATTGTCTGGACGGGAAATTCCAGTACAGAGCCTTGCAGAATACCAAGAACGACCACAATTATAATTCCGTTTACTATGTTAGTCCGTGTCCATTCAATGTTTACGATGTTGAGAACCACACATATTAAAGCAAAGAAAATCCATATGGAAAAATACAAAAATATCCTTACAGTTTTTCTCATTATAAATTATAGTTATTTCCGTGTCTTCATTTTATCTGTAGTTTCTAGGATACAATCCACTTCTTTCTTTTTCTTTTGTTTCTTCTCCATCCACGTGGCGCCTAGTCCAATGTTATCTGTTAAAACAAAATGCATGCCATTTAATAAAGCATATCAGATCATACATAATTCATAAATGTCTTAAATAATGCAAAATCATGTATGCACAAGTGCTGGGAAAATTTTAACATTCCGTCTTTATTTATTCAAAATGTTGCTTAAAACTTATAATAAAACTAAAAAGGGCAACCTTATTAACCCATTTCTCCTCAGAAACGCCTTTTAGCGCCTCTGTAGCTGATGGCTATTGAAAACATTATCGTTTACTTTTTTGAATCGATTTTATGGCCTACGAACCGATTAAAAACCCACAGAAACCGCAAGATGCAATTTATACACCGCATCATGATGTTTACAAATCACAAAATGTGATTTTGTTCTAAAAGTTTCAGACAATGCTGGCCGTACATGCTTCTAAATTTTAGCCGTAACAGAAACGGCAGCGAAACAGGTAAAGTCGTCACTTTTAGGTTCAGGTATAATGTCTGCTAATATTATAGAACATACTGTTAAAATATGCATTTTTGGGGTGCATGTAGTTTATATGCAGATCAGATTTATGCAAAAGTAAAGTCATGCTTCTGATAAGAATTTGATCTATTTGAAGTGATAAAAAAACAAAGGAATAATAAAATCCGAAGACTTATAATCGTTGAAATGTGGCATCTGGTCTGGGTCTGTACTTTAAGGTAAAAGTAAGTTAAGTTTAAGCTTTCGGCGCCAAACTTGTCTGCTGTGACTAGCTTTAGATAAAATACTTAAGCGAAATACATTACAGAGACAATTGAATAGTTTTGGCTTTTCCGAAACTGTTAGTACTGGAATAACATTTGTTGCAAAAGGTTAAGTCCCAAATCAGGTTAGTTTGGACGATAAACCCTTGTGCCAGACACGTCAAACGCCTAATAAATTTCACATAATACCATTTTTTAATCTATGGTTTTAGATTGGGATATTTGTTGAATTACATACTAATGAGTTAATCAATACTATGCCCAATTAAATATCCAGAATCATTTAGCATGTCTGAGATTATTAGAAGTTGGTTTTTCACTTTGGGAAACATTATTTCGAAACTTTAGCACGAACATGAAAAAACAATTTTTGGAAAGACACTTTTATGGCATTCTCAAAATTGATTTATAGTCACAACATAGAAATTGAAAGTATCTTAAACTACCCATTGTTTCATAACCATGATATACTTGTAGGATTTCAGATCATTTTTATCAAATCTTGGTTTAAGCTAAATGCAAAATATAATTTAAAAACAGATTTTTTAACGCATCGCGGAATTATCGCTGCTATTCAAAATTCCATCAATGTATTAGTCGGTAAGGGAAATAAACTCGAGTAATTTTTCATGTTGATCATCTAGAGAAGACATAGAAACAACATATTCATTCAGTAAGTCAATTTTCCTCTCATTTGTACATTTAATATTATTCAGAGTTTGTGTTAATATACAAATTAACGAAGGAGTTTCCAGTACTTTGTTTGGTCATTAGATGATGCATTATGGATGTTTTGTTCAAATATACTTTAAAATTGATCTATTGCATATTCGTTTGAGTTTATTAACTTTTAATTTGACTCATGTGTTTAGTATGGTTGTTTGAACGTATTGCTTTGGGTTGTTGACGACCTCATCTTTCTTAACTGCTATTTCTTTTGATAGTATATATGTTTATAGTATACATTGTTTCAAAAGCAACAACCTTTTTTTAACTGTTCGGTTGTCTAGATTATGCGTTTGGCGTCTATACAGTCCCAGCTTTCGCTTGCAATAAGATACTTCAAGTTGCCCTAGTTGTCCATTTTGTATAATCATATATTTCTTTTACAACAGATTTTCAGGTTTACCCGAGTATCAATTAAGGTACTCGGTCCAATCCCTTTTTTTAAACGAAATTTTAAATAAACAAAGTTTGCTTTATGGTCACTTATTTCGTTCGGAACATCTAATACGTCACTGTTCAAAAGGTCCAGTTCGTTTTAAAGTTCAAACGGGCCAACCAGAGTAACTTATGTTAGTATCAAGCGAATGGGTAAAGTTATAACATTTATTAAACTTTTCAACTCGCGTGACCTTAGCAGCATCTCTAATTTATCCGATTGCAATTACCATGTACTTTTAGCTAAAGGCATATTGTCGTTTAGTGTGTCAAATATGATATTTTTCACTGATATATTTCAAAGGTTCACTTTCTGTAAACTTATAAATTTAACGAGTGTACCGGTTTCGCTTCTATTCGCTGCTTGTTAAAGTTAAACAAAGAGCACATCATCAACTATTTGAAGCTCCGATGGGGCCGTCTAACCACGGTCTGCAATATTTGATTCTGTACGTTTCCTGTCACCAGATATCTGCCTCAGTTATATTGTCCAGGTCGCTAATATTCACAGGAGTGGAATCTCAAAGGAATATAGAGCAAGCTCTCTGAGTTATGATATGATCTTAACCATTTTATTCACAGAAGCGCCCTTTAGCGGCTTGAAATAATGGATATTGAAAACATTAAGGTAAATTGAGCTTTTGCTTGTAAGTAGCAAATACTAAACTTCCTACAATATTTTCAATACTTTTCGAAAACGATTTGTTTCTTTTGCCTAGATGTTTATGTTTCATAGCATAGCAATCTTCTCATGAATTATGAGCACCACTGGACTGCTTTTAGCCTACAAATATTACAAACAGTGTTGACCAGACCAGTTGCCACAATACGGATGAAGCGTCTGATCAGGGTCTACATCGCTGGTCACGTATCAGAGTAATCAGCAGATTGCTTTCAACTATGTCCTCTGCAGGCTAGGTTTAGACTCATCTACAAGGACATAATCTCTAACCCTTTCACTGACAGGCAGGTTGTGCACGTGCGCAAATATTTTTTCTACTTCTGTTTTAGCCATAACACACTCCCTCGACCTTTGGTAAAACCTTTGGTCGAGTATCAAACAGCTTGGATCCGAATGAGACGCCGAGTT
>JAULCE010313285.1:0-17762 GCA_032359355.1 Macoma nasuta | reverse complement strand
CAACACATTTGCCTTGAAGAAACGAAAGTCTCCCTTACTTTGGTCCAACACATGTGTTACATGTCAACTAATTAAATACTGGCGTCCCTTTTTTATGGGTTTTGACGTGTTAAAAAAATCGGTAGACATGTCTGAATCCACATCTCCGGTCTTTGGATCGACTAATCTAGCTGTGCTGATTATGTGGTTGTTTATGTTGCCATAACAGAATAATTTTGAAATGGATCCTGATGGAAACTGTTTTCATCCATTGACTGACAGAATAGGAATGTCTACAGGGCTCTCTGTATCATCTAAACTCACTTTGGATTTCTGCCGAATGGTTCCAACCTTCAGGGCATACCACAGTTCTCCATCCACGGCGATATGAATCTGTCCGTCCTGTCCAGCCTCGATGCAGGACTTACACATATAGAGTAAAAAAATAATTCATACTTTATATCAAACTCCCTTATTTTAATAAACAATGAAATCAGTGTTTTAACCGTTTACGCCACATACTACTTTTGACTGATTCACAAGGAAAGAGTCTAACAAAAGTATGAATATCTACATTAAAGAAAAGTTTCATCTTTTTACATTACGCCGAAAGAATTGTAGGGCATGGAGCATTTTCTCAATTCAAGTAAATGCTTCATACCCTATAATGTTTTCAATAGTTTCCATATGTAGTTACAAAGGCGCCTCTGTTGAGGAAAGGGTTATAATCAGCATGCATATTCTACCACTGTATAGTGTCGGTTTTGATAAAAAAAAAACGTAAGTGCCATTTTCGTAAGTGCACTTACAGCTTTTCGGATCGAAACCGACGATATGATGCGTGGGATTTGTTCACTATCGGATTCTTTTCTCATAAATGAGCTGTCGGTGGTATCAATATAATTAGCTCGCCTATGCGAAGAAATAGGGGAGTTTATGTTATCACCCCGGGGTTGGCGTTGCCAGCTACATCAAACTTTTGCGTGCAAGACCTTTTCTCAGACTCTGTGTATGCAGTTGCTTTGAAACCTCGAACACTTATTCAGGGTCATTAGATGACCTTGTATGTCACATCCCATAACTCTAGAACGGATTTTGATTGAACTGTGCCCCTTTTTGGACTTAAAATTAACATCAAACCTTTGCGTGTAAGACCTTTTCTAAGACACTGTGTATGCTGTTGCTTTGAAACTACACACATTTATTTGAAGTCATTATATGACCTTGGCCCTGATAGGCGAGCTGTATTGTCCTCCGACAAACCTTGTTTTATATATGTGTCAGTGTCTGGGGAAAAGGGGCTTATGGACTTTCAAATAGAATATCCAGACCAGCCGCTGCTTTAACAACACGGCTCATGACCAGGATCTACACTTTTGTATTATCAACCACTGACAACAGTGTTGATCCAGATCAGACGCCTCGTTTACAACACTGCGACTGATCAGGGCCAATACCGTTTTCAGTCCCATACGCCCCTTTTCTCCAGAAGTTGACACATATATTCTTTCACTTGACATAAAACCGAAAGTAGATTACCAGGGTCGTATATACCGAGAGGCGAGTGCAACACAGTGCTAAGTACCTCCTGATTAAGAAAACACTTAGCATAGTCTTGCGCTCACCCCTCGATATTATCTAATATAATTGTTACACTAGATCAGATTCTTGGTAGGTCTGATGCCAGAATCAATATAAAGAATATTGAATTTGAAGGTAAATAAATAACACGAAATAACACGGTACGGTTTGCAAGTGTACTAGGGTCAACTCTCTATAAATTGACATTTCGCACGGAGATCGATATCCTCGGAAATAGAATGTAATCCATAAAATTGTAAGTGTCATTGTTTACGACGGGTTTAATACCAGAGAAGAACCATCCTTAATAAACATTGGTACGATGACAGTACACAGTAAAATGTTCAGTATTTAACTTTCCACAAGTTGTTGTTTGTTTCCGTAATCGGTAAAGCTCTACAGGCCAGCCATCTTTTAAGTTCGAGGACAGAATGTTCGCTAAGGTATAACGTTCTCAATTTTGCCCCTGGCACGTCATCTTGGGTTAATTTAACACTGAATATAGGTTTGCTTTCGGCCATTGTGCGTAGTGTGACAATCGAAGCGAATGACAATGTCTTACGTTTTTAAAGTCTGCGTATCACGTGACGCACAACACATTAACGGTGACATCACAGCCGATAAGCGCTATGCAAGAATATGCTGAATAGAAAGAATATGTAGGAGAAAATAAAACACCAATTTTAATGGCTGGTAAGTTGTAACATATCTTTGGAAATAGAACATTGCTTAAATTATGAGCAAACGCTCCATTTTCAACAATGTTTTAATAATCATCTGCTACTGAGTCATCTAAGCGCGTATCTGAGGAATAAATGGTTATAGATTACAGTCATAAGCGACATATATATCAAGAAACAACATGACAGATAAAGACCAGCGTCATGGGAAAATGGGTGCTTAGTCATTACAAACATTGTAGTTTCAGATAAACCGACACGTCGGCTTCGAACCATAACCGATCCAAACTGTAGGAGAGGCTTTTTCATTATTAAGAATAACCCGACGTTCGTATTAAATTCCAATCTCTAAAAATTCGAACTAATCGAATTTGTCTCAAATCTAACGCGTATCCACGAAGATAACAAACCTATGTTTGTGTTCAGATTTTAGTTTCGATTCAATCATGAATTTAGATTTAGCCGAATTTGAGATAACAAGGTTCGAAGTGAATCCAACGCACAGTCTGTTGTGTATCCACAACGCAAACAAAAACCTATGTTTCGGTCGGCGGCTTACCTGAATCTACACTGTTTGCAATGTCTAAGCGCCCCTTTTCTATGACGCTCGTCTTACATGTGCCATGTACCGTGTGTAAAACTAAAGTAAATGATTTTGAAGATAAAATATGTTTTATATTAGTTTTGTTTACATTTAGAATGCCCTGTTTAGTGTCTGTTTAACCCTTTCCTCAACACCATCGCCTTTCATTTCCTACAGTAATTTCAATACAATTCGAAATTAGCATTTTTCTTTTGTACAGATTTAAATGTTTTCGCCAGATTATTTCCTTGTGCATAAGTCACACAACAGCTTGTGAAGGAAAGTGTTAAATTTTCAATAATGAGTGTTCTAAAAAATATATGTCATGCTAAGAGAAGTGGACCTTTTGCCGTTGCAAACTTTGTAGACCTAGATCACTCATGGCGTGTCTGACTCAGCTGCTGGTAGAAATCTGTTAATTAAGTTGAATCGGACAATCACAGCCGATTCATTTATATAATATAAAACACTATTGATATAAATTGAAAATATAAGCTGTTCTTTTGTTTGATCCATAAACACCGACTAAACATAGAACTTGCAGTAGTGCAAAGCTGATACAGCACTGAAACTAAGTAAATTGACAAAATAACCGGAACGGAACCGCAACCGAATCGCACGCAAACCGAATCCGTTTGGATTGAGACCGCGACCGTTTGTACCGATTGGAATGAAACCGCAACCGCTTGTACCGATTAGATTGAAACCGCAACCGTTTGGATCGTTTGGAGTGTTTGGAACGATTGAAGCGAACCGGTTACGTCTGGATACACTATCGCATTTTTAAAACGAAATAATTTTTACATATTATTTTAGAACTAAAGCATTTAGTATAATTTATATACCATAACATTAAAGTATTTATATTGATTTATAAAAAATCGAATTATACTGATTATTTCAACATATACCAAATAAATGCATATTAAAAATCTAATCGATGACTTAGGTCATTGATCCGATTTATAATTCGGTAGTCGCGACATGTGATATGGAGCGCTTTCAAAAGATGGCGAAGCGAGTGTTTGAAGTGAATGCCGGTCACAAAGAATGCCGGTTTATACCAACTTTACTACCCGTAACTCGATGTCTGATAAAGTATGCTGAACAAGCAATTAACGAGAATAGGTAGACCCGTATCAATCCTTCGCCTGCTATTCGCGACTATGGTGATTATTCAAACAGCTTGGAATCAGATGAGACGCCGAGAAACCAGGCGTCTGATCTGGATCCAAACTGTTTGTCGATCAGGGAATAGGTTCATTAGATCTGAAGAAAATCGGACGATAGTTAAAAATGAAGCAGACGATATTTTTAGCAGACAACAATTTTCGTAGCAGGCTAAGGGTAAAATATGCATTAATATCCTATGCGTTACTCCATGTATAGATTAGCTCATCACACTCTAGCTGTCCAACACAACTGATACTTGGAATGTTTACAGAAGCGTGTCATTTTGACAACCAGGGGTCAGTGCTAATTTACCAATTAACCCCTTTAACAAAGATTCCGACGCTAAGGCGAAGGTCGCGATAAGACAAAGATTAGTGTCGTCTGAAGTCACATGTGGCGAGGAGATAAGCATATTGCACATATGCTTATCTTCTTGCAACCTTATGGCCTGTTGGGATCAAGGGATTAAAAGGGAAATTGACCCTGGTTGTCAATATGACATGCTTATATAAGCATTCTTATAACTTGTTTTAGTTGTGTTATACAGTTGGAAAGTTCAAAAAATAAATTAATGCTTTTATTTTAATTTTTAACTGGAGAGTCAACGTGTTGAGATAATACATTGGTTTATATGGCGTGTGTGAATAGCAAGGACAATCAATTTGGCCAACGATACTCTGTCATGTAATTAATTTTCGTTAATTACTTGTAAAGAATATTTATATCTGACAAATTATAATAAGTTGATAAGTAACCCATAGCCTGCTACGGAAAATGTTGTCTGCTCTAATTATCGTCTGCTTCAATATTTAAACATCGTCCGATTTTTTCTTCAAATTTACTGAGCCTTTTGTATCAGTGACAAACAGCTTGGATCCAGATCAGACGCCGAGAAAATCGGTGTCTTTCTGGATCCAAGTTGTTTGAATAATCACCATAGTCGTGAATAGCAGGCTAAGCATTAAATTTTCACATAAAAATACAAATTGATAAATTGATGAGTGATCATATAACACCCCCGGCTGGCTTCCAGACCTCGCTCTTGTTTAATCCACCAGCGTAGTGCACTTCAACAAGATAAGGGCCTTTGTTTACAAAACAATGAAAATCCCTATCCTATGGAAGACTGTAACGTAGAAACTGTAAACGAAGTAACCTTATCAAATAGTTTAAATATTGATCAGACACCGGTAAACTCGGAGTCTGATCAAATTCCAAACTGTTTTATACTTAGTTTGTTCTTATTCTACCAAAAAAAGATAAATTCAATATATATGAATATGAGCAGACGACAAACAGTGAAGATAAAAATATCTCGGACGACCATTGTAGGTCTTTCAACGGATATATCTATCGTCTTCGCATCACTCAAAATATCCTCAATTGTTCACACTTTTATTATCACGTTGAGTCCTATGTTTTCAGGATATAAGCATAAAAAGCATTTAAAGCCTAAAATGTTCTGCTTTGCCAAAAAATGCCATATTTTCACAAAATAAAGACCGATTACTCCGTAAATATTAAATTTGGGCGGATGAAAATACCAAGGTGCACAAGTTCACACCATGAATAATATATCCATGAAGTTTTAAGTTTGTAGTACAAACGCTCTTGGAGTTATGCGAGCCAAAAACTTTTCGGGACGTACGTACGTACGGACGGACAGATGAACAAAGGCAAATCTATATGCGCCCCCTGTTTAAGTGGTGGGGGCATAAAAAGGAACATATACAAGTGTAAATCGGATGTGCCCTCGTGTATTCAACGCTGCGTCTGACATAAATCTGCATTGTTTGAAGGGTAAAAAGGTAATGTTTAACTTTGACACAAGGAGTTTCGTGTGTAGTTTATTTTCTGCTTAAGACATGCTGCTATTAATTGTTTCGGATATTGGAGATCTATAAAAATAATTATATTACATAAAGTATGTCTTGTTTCAGCACTGAATCGGGTCGCTGAGAGAAAAATTAAGTTGTTTCAGTGTGAGTTACATCAATAAACGGAAATAAAAGTACGACACACGGAAATGAACAATGTGTTTTCGAGAGCGAACAATAATAACAATTCGGTTCGAATTCCTAACATACATGTGTAACTTTAATCTTTAGTATTCACAAATATGCAAACAGCTTCAATCGAGACCAGACAAAGTTCCAAATTGAAAGGGGCGCCTCCTTGAGCATACGTCAATTTAGGCTTCCGTCAAAAGGGATAAAGCTTTTATAAAATTAGGTTAGATTTCTAGAGAGCGTCTCAGATGATATTGAATGTTAACTGAAATGCAACTCGAATGAACTGATTTCTAGAAAACATTTTGAGCCGATACTTTGCCATTTGTATTTCTTAAACGTCCTGTCAAACATACCACACTATAGCATTATACTAAATATATACATATATACAAATCAGTTCAATATATTTTACAAAACAAAAGCTAGACATTAAGTACTGTTATTGTCAAAATGAAAATATTGTATATAATCGGAGGCATTTTTACAGGTTACAAATATCTTCATATAAACGTTTGTGATTAGATAATTATTTTCTCGTTATGAGTAATTTCTCCATATTTGTCATTGTTTAAATCCTAATCACACTGATCGCGACCAAAGTGATATCATCAACCAGCTTGATTAGGATCCGAGCTGTTGGACTATAGAACAATATTTTCACAAAATGTCAAAATAATCGACAGCGGTTTAACGATCAAGAGACGACATTTCAGCGGCCTTTGTTTTGGCGGCAGGATATTGGTTTAAAGGCTTGTGCAGAAGCGTCAGGCGGTGTTTTCTATATAGAAAAGGTTAACCTCAAGTTATTTGTGTCTAAATGAATGATGTGTAAAAACGTTTCATCTACTATATTGGCGATCGTGGTTTGATGCTTACATTTTTTTATTTCCCGAATAAATAAAGCAAACAGGCGTGGAACGACACCAATCAAGAGATTTCGATTTTAACTTTACCTACATAGAGAGTTTCCGGGGTACATTTCTTCTTTGAAAATTAATATCCGGTTTCACACGTGCGTATCTCAACTCCAGTCTTGCAACCGTGACGGTTTTAATAGCATTTTTCAATTAATTACATTTAAGTAAATATTATTATGGCATTGAATTTCCTGTAGACACGTACTTGGGGTGCGGTCTCCGAAATGAGGGATTTGATCTTAGTTTACATCATATTTTTGCTTTTTTTCAAAGATTTATGATCAATTGTGGTAGACTGCTTCCGTAATTGCGTATGCAAAGTCGTGTATAATATTATCGTGTGTCCTTCTTGATTAAATAACTGATGTTTATATAGATAATGTAACCAGATAAGAAACTTTGAGTTAAGTTAATATCGCATTGTTGTTAACCTGTTGTCGCTAAATAACGTCTTACCAGTGGGTAGTGCGACTTGTTGGTCGAGTTGTCAATGTTCTTTTGATTTCGAAATTAATGACATGGGTAAAACGCAAGTGTTGGTCAATTTATAAAGAGGAGAGTGACATTCAAACCTACCATCGAAATGTCGATGAAAGTAAATTTATCTGATGAGATTATAAATTGAACAAAAGGATTCGCTAAAGCTGGCCTAAACTGTTTCCTCTGCCTCACCAGATAAATTGTTACATCTACGGCACTGACCTGTTATCTCAAAATGCGACCGACATAAGACGATTATTATGCGGAGGTAGGGGGATTTCTCCGAGGTTCGAGTTCTTAGAACATATAACAATGGTCGCTAAACTTACACATATCCAACTCCTATGCCTTGCGGTTACATTTTAGTGTCGATAAAGTCATGATTTTTATGTAACTAACCGAGTTCGTCTGTATTTAACATTTCATAGCGGACATTTTCTTGTGACGGTTTTCCATCATCTTACAACACATAGATAAGTGCGCTTAATCACGTGGTCATCATAGTAACTGATTTCTATGAAAGTATCGATACTGTAGACCATGTTTTGCCACCGAATCGTTGAATCAGCGTCAGATAGAATCCCCACAGTTTCGGTTGTACAATCTGCAGCAAACTGCTACCAGCTTCACTAGAATCGACGCACGAGTTGCGGCCAATATGCCACTGAACTCATGGGAGAAGGGGAAGTCCAGTAAACTATTCTTGACGCGTATATGGTAAATAGGACACTCAACTCGAATATTTGTGATAAACAATGTATAATTATATAGATATTTTATTCGGTAAAAAAGGCCTTAGGCCAGTTTAGTACAGCGATCACGTACATATTTAACTTGGTCATCAGCAAAATAGTAAATACATTCAAACAATACACCGAAACTAGTAATGCGTTAAAGTAGTTAAGTATAGACAGTTTGATCGAGAGGATCGCTATTATTTACCGTTTTAACGCTTACGAAACGTATCAAAATGCAAATTATATTGAAAACTTGACACTTTTCTTTGCCATGATTTATGTTATTACTATAAGTGTCAACAAGTTGTCTGCCATATAACACGGCGAGTAGCTCGATACAAATATCTAAAATGTTTCCCTGAAATTGTTTGTAGACTTTGTCTAAGCATATTCTATATGTCAAAAGGAAAACCCTATTTAGAGGGCCCCAACAGGATAAATCTGATCTTGGTCGTCACTGTTTGCAACAGACGAGCATATCAATTTCCCGCACAGAAAACGGATGCTGTTTAGAGAGGAAGCAGACGAGCTTATGAACATTTTCACGTCGACTGAAATCATTTACTCCTACTACCAAAGTACTGAGTGAATCGCTGGAGATTGGAATAAAACCTGATAAACATGTGAAATATGAAATCGCTGTAGCTGTAAATAACTGGGTTCTAGACATGCTTTCACCAATTGATCTACAAGACAGGTTATGCATCAATATGAAATACTATATGATAATATCTGAAGTAAGAATTGGATAGTACATGCCTCCACTTTTTTATTGGTTTAAAATAAAGTTTGAACCAATTCACTTCAATTGGCTTATCATTTAATCCCATCACATTCACTTTCATGTATTTTAATATCAGGATATATTGCTTCAAAACAAAATATTATGATCAAATTATGACACTGTATGACACATACAATCGCCATGAGGTTTGACATAACAGTGCAAGTGTTTGACCATTTACTCCATGGACGCGACTTTTAGGAATTTACTAAAATTATTTCAAAACAATAAATAAGTGGACTGTTTCGTTTCCTTGTTTTTCATATGTGTTTTCTTTTCTAGATTAGTCTAATATTACTTTATGGACGAAATTATTGAACGGTAATTTTGAATAAACCGATAAGACAAATATGTATCAATAAATTATGTATTGGTCGATGTTATCCTTCTATTGATATACGTGATAATATATACGCACATTTTGACCCGAATGAAACTGTGAGGTACTAGGTGTGGCTTGCTTCCTAAAATGACTGCCACCTACATTATAAGAGAAAGTACATAATACTTTAAACTAAAATGTTGACATGAAAATGCTTATCGCGAACACGGTAATACTTTTAAACTGCTGGAATCCTGACCAGACGCTAAGATACACGGCAACTGATCCGGAACCATGCTCTTTGACATTTAGACAAATGTCATATTAAATTTGAAACGATTTTTTCTAGATTGAAAATAATAAACAGTCAACCTGTCTTAAGCGGCCAGCAAAGTATGATATATTTAACATTACTATCAGGCGGTCATTTGGTGCAAAACGAAAGTAATGCAGAAAGTTTATTAAAGTTTACCCAGAAATGGAAACAAAAGTACGATACACGGAAATGAACAATGTGTATTCGAAAGCGAAACAAATCACAATTTGATACGAATTCCTACCATGCATATTTAACCTGTATATGTTACTAGCCCTTAAGCCTTTAGTTTCACGACTTTGGTTGATACTACTTATAAACGGCTTGGATCCTGATCAGACGAGTGTATCGACGTCTGATTTGAATAAAAAATGTTTGACGCTACGACAATTTAGTTGCTGAATTTAAAGACAATCCGACAAAATTTAAACGATCGCCACATTGAGCAGACTACCACTGTGACAGTCGGATATAAGGTTTATGCGTTTTAAAATAAGGTTAGATTTCCAGTGAGCGTCTCAAATGCTATTGGATGAAAATTGCATGTACATGTACGTCGAACGTACTGCATTGAAGTAAAGTGATATGCATTACCCTTTAATCTAGAAAAAATACTGGTTCAACGCTTTGTGAGTTTGCATCTTGTCAACGTTCTGTCAAACATACCGCAATATAGTATTATAATATTTTTATATGAATATTATCAACACGAAAAGTACATATAAGCTTCAGACCGGTATAAATTGATATATACCGGTAATTGAAACAGTTAAAAATTAATTCAAAACATTTTACAAGACAATGCTAAATATTGAGCATTTTCATTCTCAAAATGAAAAGGTTTGTAAGTAATCGTAGGCTTTTTGCAAATTTTATAGGTAACACATATCTACAAATAAACTTTTTGTGGATGATTGAGAATCCAATTAGGCTCGTTAGGAGCAATTCCTCCATTTTCAGACAATATTTTATAAGTCTTATGCGGAAGCGTCAAACGTTTTTTCTATCTGGTAAAGGGTTTAACTGGAACTATTTTAGTCGAAACATTTCATCTACGGTATAATGCTGAAGTAATGTCGCGAACAAGATAAAGCCAACAGGCGTAGACCGATAACACTCAAGAGCTTTTGAGTTTAACTTTCTCTTGGTTGACGGTTTCCGGAGTATATTTCTTCTTTGAAAATTAATATCCCGTTCCCCACGTGTATATCGGGAAGCGTGTTCAGACTTGCAACCGTGACGATTCTGTTAACATTTTAAATAAATCACATTTTAGTAAATAATAGTATGGCATTGCATGTACTGTAGACAAACAATTGGTATGCATTCTCCGAATTGAGTGGTTTGATCTTGGACTACATCATTGGCCTTAGATTTTCCCTGTTCTAAGAGTTAGGGTTAATTTTATTAGCAGGCCACTGACCTCGAGGGAACGGCGGAGTCCAGTAAAAGTAGATAAGGTCTTTCAGGACACACCACATACAATACAAACAGCCACCCGAACAGCACAGAAACAAGCACATTCACACACGCGCACACTCACACATACATGCGAGCCCAAAAATACTCTACATATAGAAGACACACATGGACAAAAACAGACACAAATCTAGGGTGATGATAGGATTACCGCCTTGGAACGGTCAATGGCAAACACGACACTGGTGGTTTAAACCGGTTTAGAGGCGCCCAACCTCACTCTTATCCCAGCATTACCCCATCAGAATTACAGTGTAAATAAACGGTATCCCCATCCGACTGCTCCACAACATCAGTGATGACAAATCCAGTTATAAAATATATGTAAAAAAAAGAATTATAAAAAAACATAAACTGTGTTCGCCAATCATCACATGTACTCAATGACTTGTCAGAGTAACTGTAGAGCAGCCATCAAGGGCACAACAAAACGGGCACATTACAAATATCCCTTCTTACTGAAACCTTATTCGAAGCGGCACTGTAAATAGAATACTCAACTTGACTCGGCACCGACAATATTCTCAGCGTAACTCGGCGTCTGAAATGGCTCCGAACTGTCTGTACATGTCATTAGTAGTCATTGTCCATCTCGTTAGTAAAGTTGCTTTTCTGTCACTGTACTGACAAGGGGTCATTAAGGGCCCAACTGGACTGGATCGACGCTGTTTTCTATACACGACTGCATCCTTTCTCACCGAATAAAATGGGTCAATTTATAAAGACTGGCCTTTGACAACAATCGGTGAGAAATTGATTGGATTTGAATCAATATGGAAATCGATATCCGGGTTCGATTGACATAATCATCGCCAATGAGCGTGTGTTTCTTGCATTATTTGATTAACTTGATATCCACCGATCGTGACTGTGTTACACATATTCGTTAATTGATGCCACAGAGACATCGCAATTAGCACAGACTAGCAGGTAATATACTCAACCTTGTAGTTCTTTTCGTACGGCTGTGAACGGAGCGTTACTTTTTTCAATCTAAGTTTTGCACAATAAAGGAACATATGACAGTTTCCAATACACGTACCATAAACTTTTCAAAACCAATGTTACCATTAGCATTTCCAAGATCTAAAATTAAGACTTATTATTTTAAGACATAATGTTTTTAT
Organism: Macoma nasuta; assembly: GCA_032359355.1. Taxonomy (NCBI): domain Eukaryota; kingdom Metazoa; phylum Mollusca; class Bivalvia; order Cardiida; family Tellinidae; genus Macoma; species Macoma nasuta. The sequence continues at coordinate 5,592 of JAULCE010313285.1, read as the reverse complement.
GGTTATAACCTTTGACAAACAGGTGTAACACTATTAAAGTTATCTTTTAGAACTATCCTTGCCTATTGACCAGCAAGTCCCAATAAACACATTGGTCTGACCAAATTCGAAGTAAATCGAGAGATGTTATCCCTAACAATTCTGAATATTTATGCAAGACTCCACCCAATATGAATAATAATCAGGTACCTCTAAATGTATTCCTGAAAATTGTTTGCGTGTGTATTTGTGTAGTATGCTGAGGATGAATTTGTTTGTGTTGTTCGGTTGGCTGTTTGTTTTGTATGTGGTGTGTCCTGCTTGACCTTCTGGTCTACCTTTTGTCTAAGCATATTCTTTATGCGGACAATGAATACTCTATTTGGAGGGCTGCTATAGGATCCCGATGATCTGGGTCTTCACCGTTTACAACAAACGAGCATAAACTCGTTTCTCGCATTTAAATCGGGTGCTGTTTTAAGAGGAAGCAGACGAGCGTATACACATTTTCAAGTCGACTGAAATCATGTTCTCTCACCACCATTGTACTTGGTACTGGAGATTGAAATAAAACCTGATTAATATGTAGATTGTGAGACGGTTGTAGCTGTAAATAAGTTGTATCTGTAAATAACTGGGCCCTAGACGCGTTTAGCGGCTATCACTTTCACCAATTGATCAACTCGTTACAGGCTATGACTCCGGTCTGATTGTTATCCGTTTTATACAGAACCAGTTACACTTACTAGACATTTTTGATATACTTCTCAGTACAGATTCGAAGAACTTTGGATAATTGCCCAAGTTCATGTTGCACATTAAATCATACATACAGATTAGCCAAATTCACAATATACACTTGATTTATCTAAAAACTTAGCCGTCGCATACATAAACTTGTTGATAAGCCAAACTTTTAATTCAAGTGATGATAACAATGTTTGAAAAAGATGATATCGGAAGTTAAGCTTGAACGATCAAACTCCAAGACCGAGATTAAAGTAAAACCGGAGTGATACACTTTTCAGGGACATACCTAATTCTGGATCAATACTTTTTCACCAGACTTCAAACTGGGGCAGAACCTATATATACCAATAGGAAAATGATTGTCTTGTATCGCTCTGAGAGAATGTTGAAACAATAGCATTTCAAACCATGAAAGTAAATCAGAACAAGTGTTTTTGAGAATTTTTTTATCAAATTATCGGGGAAGAATAATAACGATGTTTTCTATAAAGCCAACGGCTTGTCAATTCTTAGTATATTGCATAAGGCTAACATAACGACTTTTTAAACTGTTGTTAAAATAAACGTGCATCTATGTCAAATAATATATGAGATTTTGTTTAGGTAACTTTAATCTAGTGCTGAGAACAGATTTTATGTATATGTAGAATGTATATTTTACGCCACCTTTGTTTCCCACGAGTGAAATATAATTCGAACTTACACTGTAAAGTACAAATATTCTTTTTCTTACATGTATCTTCTTGACATTTAAATTTGTGACAGTTATAGATAAGAAAAAAGTGACAGTAAAAAAATAGTAAAAACTGTTAACCACAATACCTGAAACGCCAAAGTAAAAAAAAAAGTGTCCAAAAAAAGAATAATATAAAAAAGGTATTTTTTTAAATTTTTGAACTCAAAACCAAAAAGTACACTTCAAAACAAGTTATGATTTCACAATGATTTTTCATAATGATACGTACCACTCTGATTAAAATGAATTTGATAAAGTTTTATTCGCAGCGAATCTTTTTTAGTGGCCGTATAACTATGCCGACAAGCTAACTGTAGCATATATTTTTGAACATAGTGGCTGTCTAGTACGAGTTATCTTTGTTAGAACGCTCGTTATGAATCAGAGTCTACACAACCGAATTACTGGTAGGTCAGGCTAAAGTAAATGGTACCTTACTTATTACTCAGCTCAAGCTCTTTTACTAGATGGTGGTACGTACGTCCACTATCGTATGCGGTTTCTCAATACAACTCAAACCCTTCGGCGCCTGATCTGAGACTGCATATTTTCCATTGTGATTATATACGCCTAGAATGACACCGGAAGGGTTAACAATTAACATACGTCGATGTTTCTTCTTCTTGAGTAGGACATTTCTAGCTATCAAACTATCACGATATATATCCAGGTAATAGTCTTTGAAGCTCAGCGCACTTTACGATACGTTGTTGAATCCATGTCTAGCCAAAAAATGATTTAAAACTCACAACAGTGTCATTTTCATAAAACGAAGTTTAGTTGTCATTATATCAGCCATGTTGTCTGACCCAACAGAGAATATTAATTCATAATGTGGTAAACAAGGGAACTACTTGTCATAAATTTCATTGATATATATATTGACAAAACATTGATCGGTCAAACGTATCTAACAGGCGATGGCTGAGTTATTTAGCTCAAATTTTATGGTGAATGTAAACAACATATTATATATCGTCGGTGTTCTGTTTAACAAGAATTGTGCAATCTTATTAAAATTTAACATACCGGGTTTAAGAAAATCACCGACAATATGTGTAAAATCACTTTAGTACCAATTTGCCAGACACGTTGATTTTGAAGAACACCGATAATGTGTTTTACATCAGATTTTAATAAACTCTTACGAATAGTTGGATTATTGAAACAATAGTTTGGTATATTTGAAGCTCAAGAGTTGAATAAAAATGATTGATTCACAACTGAGCAAACTAAGAGATGTTACTGTTTGTTGTCTTCTCTGGCCTCTTGGCAACATTGCGAACATTTCAATTTTAGAACAACAGCAATGTCTAGTGAGGGCTACAGTGTTTATCACTCGTCAATATCTACAATATGTTGACCACTACAAACATCAAAAGCTACTGTACTGACTTTTTTTTCTGTAGTTCGACCAAGGCTTATATATCATGTTTACAATGTCATACATGTGGTGTTTGAAAAAGGTGCGATCATGAAGCAATCAAACTATTATTGCAAATGTTGTATTTACTCAGAATTTACATTTTACAGGTATAATAGATAGAATGCAGTTGTTGATTGTGCGTATCAAGAACTGAAAAAATTAGCCAGACCGGCTTCACAACAGTGCTCTGTCTTTGTCCAAACTTTCTTTTAGCCCTGTAACTCAATATGCTCATTCACAAGAAATAATATTTATACTTATTTTAAATGGTTTTAAAAGCGTTGTGGGAAATAGAGCCCCTTTTTGGACAACGCTTTTAAAGTTAAATTTATACAGTGTTTTCAAAAGGCGTCTTTGTGGAGTGAAGGGTTGAATGTAATGAGTCCTTGTTAATTCAAGTAGGTTCATAGCAAAAAAGAAACATTCATACGCAAAAAAACTCCTCAATGTGTGTCTTATTTTACATTGTTTAGTCAAAGTAACACATACAAACTTGCGAAACAAAATTTAAGTTTGCTTCGGGATTAAAAAGGCGGTTATCACATCGACTTTTTCAACCGTTTATGTTAGCTTTGCAGATTGTGTTTCACAAACTCAACCGATCGATGGTTGACATTGTGATTAATTGCGTATTACAGAAGAGATTATTCTGCTTAAATTTGTATTGATGAGTGTACAATCCGATATAATTGAAATTTATCCATTCACCATTACAGTGGCATAAAACAGTAGTTTCAGCCAGCAGAGTGCCAGGCATCTCGGTCACTAAACGTCTTCTGCTTATAAATAGCATGATCAGTCTAAAGATTTCAACTTTCGGAACATACAAGAGTTTTTTTGCAACGGCTACAAAATTATGACATAAATCTAAATTAGAACTTGAGTACTAGAGATTGAGCATGAGGCAGTTAATGAAAGACAGACCAGGTCCGGCTTTCACTAAGCTTCTCGAGTCGAGATTTCAATTTCAGATATTGACCTCAATTCAATTGCTACTGCACTTTAATTTCGATTGCCAGTGAACCATGTTTTGTTTTATCACTGGCAGTCAATACATACGTGCAGTGGTAATACAATTGAATGATATTACCAATGTATTATGATTAAAAACGATCCCATCACGAGACAGTGAAAGTGCGCCCACCGAGCCATTTATTCAGAACGCCGAACTACAGCGGAAAATGACAACTACTTCAAGCTCATTAGCTCTATCAGCTTATATTTCTGTGATACCACCTTTATCTCTAATTTAATGGGATACAGGCGTTGTCCTTGAATCTACTTTATCTGTGTTAATTTTTTTATTTCAGCATCGTGTATCTGCAAAGAGTGAGCATTGGTGGTTGTTATCAATATTGTTTATAATAATGATTAATGTTTACGAGATTTACATCGAGACGCAACTGCACCGTTAAAAGTGCTGGAATTGCTCATCAGCCTTTAGTTCAGTTCAACCGAGGGCGAACGATACAAAACGTGTTTCGCGTGACATTTTTCGTTTGCCATAGCTATTAAACGACTTGTTTCATATTTGAAAAACGTTTTCCAATATATATTGAAAACATAATGGCAGACCATGAGTACAAAAGCGGTTTCCGGGAAGGTGCTGGACATCTCATTTATATTTATTGTTTGTCATTTTGCGACGTGGCTCCAAAGCTCGCCGTTCCAACGCTCGTTTGCGTGTTCGTTTAGTATAACAAATGTTTGATTGTAACAAAACGCAAAAAAAACGATTTTCATATTGAACGCAGGGCTGGTTCTGTTGCAAAATGATATTATTTGATTCAGCATCGTGTATCTGCAAAGAGTGAACAATGATGGTTATTATCAATATTGTTTATTGCAAAACGACATGCGGGGACTCATCTGGCGTGCATCGAATTAACAACATGTGGTTCACGAAACCGATGTTCTTGTCACTTGTTTGTTTAATATTTGGATATAAGGGATCGTTTTAGTCGATACATTTGAGACAGCGTTTACTGGAAAAACGATGACAATAAATAACCCATTCAAGTAAATTGAAGATCGATGTTTGTGCGCTTCATGACGCATAAATATACCACGTATCCGTCATAATGATTCTGTTAAGTGTATGCTATAAAGCCAATTATTTTAAGATGTCATGTTAAACATACGAGGAGTAGTGGCAACGCTGGCGGGTTATCCGTACCTGACTGTATTATCTCAAAATGACAACTTAATACCTTCAAAGTACTCTCCATCTGACCGCACACACTTTTCCAGGCGCGCAAGCCACGTGGAAAATGCGTTTTGGAAGCGTTCTGTAGATATACTGTTTATACACTGGTATAGCGCGCTTCCGACTGCGCTGCGCGTTTCAAAGCGGCGCCCTCTTAAGCACGATTTAATGTAGGGGTTCAACCAAAAATCACAAGGGGAGAGATCAGGGCTATACGGAGGATGTGGTAAAACCTCAATGTGATTCTCCTTGAGGTATTCCTGTACTACCGCTGAACGATGGGCAGGGGCATTGTCATGTAGCAGCTTTATTCCGCGCGCCCCTGTCCTTGGGCGTTTTGCTGTATAGTGGTTGATAACGACAGAGAGTACATTTTCTTTGTAAAATGTACCAGTTACACTACTGTGTTCAGGGACAGGAACTTGGGCCACAATGCCATCAGAGTCAAAGAATAGGGCATACATAACCCGCCTGACGCTTCTGTTCCGCCGAGCA
>JAULCE010313174.1:0-10569 GCA_032359355.1 Macoma nasuta | reverse complement strand
GTCAGTATAGGTCTTAGATGAGCTAAGACACCTGATATATAGGTGCTGGACTGCGTGCGAACCGTTTAGCTCGTCTCGGAGTTATACAAGGTCTGAGCTACATAGTAGGTTTTAAATCACATCGCTCGTGCTTGGAGCAGCATGACAAGAACTGCATGTTGAGCTTTTTGGTTTGAAACAATAGGTCTGAGGCATATCTCTATTACTCATACATCGTAGGCTCAGGGTTAAAGCTGAGCATTAGGCTCAGACAACACCAACTCGAAGTTGTGCTGAGATATAAGCCCATGATTGTTTCGTCCAGCGACAGTATAGAGCTGAGGCATTGACCAGCCGTCTCACTGGCTTGGAACCGCTGTTTTGTTCATAGTTTAGTGTGTTTGGTTCCAAGCTGGGATATCAATGTTTGTCATTATATAGAGCCCATGCCAAAATTAGTTGTTTTGGGTTTGGCTATTATATAGCCTGAGGAAAGTTGATAGATCTAGCTTTTTTATGTTTAAACCGTTGAACGCTCAGCTCAAGACACAGTCGCCTCATAGTACGCCCGTATAAAAAACCAATTGCTCGAGCGTATAGGGTTCTAGCATTAGGCTGAAACCAACGTCTTGACAAACTTATCTGATAAATACCAAAGTAGACACTTAAACTTGTGTGGTAGCTAAGTAGACACTTAAACCTGTGTGGTAGCTAAATGAGTGTTATTTGCTTTGCGGCTTATCAAAGTATAGTATTATCTAACTGCATGTGTGCCTTAGCTTATAGTTGATGCATGTGTGGCTTAACATTAAATGATTGCCTGTGTGACTTGAACTTATTTATTTGCCTGTGTGTCTCAAAGTGAGTAGGATACCTGTGTGGTTATGTGGTATTTGATTTATAATGGAAGCCTGTGTGGTAAGGTGACGTTTTATAAGTGAAGGTGTTCGTGAAAGATAATTATAACGACTTAGACATTTGACTCATATATTGGAATGACATGTAAACTAATATGTGTATTTTCATGTATTAAACAATATATTAAGTAAGACATGTCTTATTATTCTTTCGCTTAAGAAACAAATTCCGGGAATCACATTTTGCCAGCTAATTAAACACAATGACAGCTTGGAGTAAAGAATTAAATGCGATTTCGGTACAAAATTAATAAGTGCGGTTAACGACTCTTTTATTTAAGAGCGAGCGTTTTATATGAAGTAACAGAAGAAACCCAACCGCGTGGCATTGGAATACATTTATTCTGTAATAAACATTTATGTTGCAATTTACAAAACGAACAATACTGCCGAACTTTGATATTAACTTTAAGTTCGTGCTATCCGAATGATAATAGTAATCCAACTTTGACAAGTATCAAGAAAGCAATTACCTGCATGTTGGTTTGGTTGATATTTCAGTTTCCATAAAATAAATGGTTATACATAACGAAATTCGACAGAAATTAAACACGTTAGCAAAAATTTACTTTAAGCGTTACGAAATAAACTATGTTCCATGGCTTTAAACGTATACCACTAAACGAACTACACTCACTCCAAAAAGAAATTGTAACATTGTTTTATAGTCGCACTTTTTTAAAGTTCTTGTGTAAGCTGGATATCTATGCACATAGCAATTATCTCCATCAGCTTCCGATCTAGAATATTACATATCAAGTAATAGACAAAAACAGCACATGCAATATAAACCATACATATAAATATATAGGTTCAGAGTAACAGTCTTATAAAAGATTCAACACTTTTCGAGGAAAATGCAGTGTTGCTTGTTTCCAAGTAATAGAGCATTGAAACTATAGGCCTGATTTCTGACAAAATTTGTTTTGGATGGAGAAGGTTGAGGGTTATTCATATCCTCATGAGGCGCCCGCAAGATCGTAGAATCACCGAATTTCTTTGCCCTGCAGAGAAAGTGGAACTACATTATACTAATATTCATAAGGTTGTATACATTGACTTACAACTTAATTCGTTCATTTAATGTTGTGTGATTTCGATATATCGTAACACCGTATACTATATCTAATATTAAACTGTATCATTTGAATACAATTCTGAGAGTCATAATATTTAAGTGAAAGCGGTGAGAGCCAAATACGATACGTACAGCAAAAGTTATAAGTATTTCTGAACAAAAGGCATCACTTAATACTCCTGTACTTCTTATTATTATGTCGGAAAAGAGTATGTATTTAATATGTTGTATTATTCTTAAATATTAGAACATTTTGACAGAGCGAAACGACAAGAAATAGTTGCCAAAATTAGTTAGCGCTTGGGTCATTTACAAAGTTAGCCAACTCATAACGTATGTAACTTACAAAGTGTTGGAAAACAATGACGAACTTTTCTCTCATTAACGAAATCATATAAAGCTTACCGTTTCTTTGTGAGCTTGACAAATACAACACCAGCAATTATCGCCCCAGCAGCAGCACCACCCACAACACCGATGCTCCACAGCTAATTGTGCTTGTCGTTAGTGTCTATCTTCTCTTCTTTCTTCTCTTGTGTGAAGTTAACACAACCTACTCAAACAAGCAAACAACATTGAAACACCACCATGACAAAGTTGCGTTGAAGTTGTTGTAATTTTGTAAATTCAACTTTGCAATTACATTGAATGTATGGTTTGTGAACGCCATGGCGTTTAAACGTCGTTTTAATAAGCATAGTTTGTCATTGTCTTTGGTGCGCTCATATAACGTTATGATGAATAAATATGACCGTAGACGTCTAGTTAATAAGGTCCGCAGCTTTATTGTTTATACAGTGTGAACAAAAATCCTTACAAACATAACATGCCATCATTTTAAGCTTTTTGTTTCCGATAGATTCATGCAATATAATATCTTCAACGCATTCATTGTTTATCAATTTTAGCTTCACTGAATGCTAAAAATAGATCAAAGTGTTAGACGAACTGATTATTTTTCTTTCAGTTGTATGTAGAGCAGACATACAAAAGGTGTATACTCACTGAACTATACGTTGTTATTATTAAGCTCTGCTTTATACAAGGCAATTCACTAGATGACAGTGATATTTTCCAAGTACCCTGGATCTAACTTTTGCGTCACGCAATAGTTGCATGTTTGCAAATACTTGTTTGTATTAGGAAACGTAAAGCAAACATAAAACTGTTTGCAATGGATCTCTGACAAATCCGATCAAGTAATGTGGCTAATTACCTGTGCGGCTTGAATCAAGTGTCCGGGCTTTTGTTGAGGAACTACTACGACAAACGGAACAATCATTACTCCCGTCTCGACTGCCGTCTGACACACACTTGTTTTCGATAAAACAATAGCCATCCTGTTAAAAATTAAACACATATTGCATCACAATGGGTTGTTTTTATTTAAATAAGTTGCAAGACTCAACTTTGGATAGAAAAAAACTCACATCAAAGTACGTCGAAACCAGTTTATATTATAAAGGGCATCTGCATTACAAAGCGTGATTACTGATCCAATAGATAACAAAAAGTCCACTATGTATGCGAAGTTGCGTTTTTCAAAAATGAAATGAAATGAAAAACCAAATATTTAAATTTAGAAAACTTCAGTTTGCCTTTCAATTTTGCGCATAAGATACCGTACTTATGACTTTATTTGGTGACCATTTCTCTGTCGCATCTCATTGTCTAAATTCTTAACAAAGTTCTCGGCTTCCACAACATATTGCAAATACATGTAACACTATAGGCCTTACGCATAATTTAATGTATTTCTTTGTACATATGTTAGATAAGTGGATATATACTACACAATACCGTTTTAAACCAATACATATTAAAACACGCTATCACCTTATTTATCAATATGGACTTATTTTCAGTAGCAAATTCTAAATTTTAAATTTGCATCAAATCTAATCGCGATTTCAATTGTATTTTACCACAGCAATGTAAATTACGAAAATGTCTAAAGTGAGAATCATGGGACTGGCCATATCTCAGGTTGAGCCATTTCTTTAAATCAGAGCCATATCCGATGTTATGTGGTTATTATCATTAATATTGTCTTCTTTAAATGTCAGTATCACAATATACGAATGTTGCCAATATTGTAAGAAGTTCAGCAACGTTATCTAAAATAGCCGGTCGGCATTGTATAGTTGGTACAGGACATTTCAACCCTTAAGACACTTCACTTATTTTTCTTAAGACACAGCAGCCCCAAGACACTTCATCCCCAGAATTAAGAAAGTTCGACCGCAAAACCTTTGTACACGTAAACCCCGCGTTTTAAAGCTGACACCAATATATTTGTTTAATTATATATTTTATTTTGTGTGTGACCTGGTTTAATAAAACCAAAAACGTTGTTGTAAAGACCCTGTATTAAAATGATATGTTGCTCGTAGAACACATGTGCATGTGAATAGCATTAGTTTCGAAATAAAGCGCTACTTATTTCGAATAAACCATGATGGTTTAAATCTCTATTTATTTCAGGGACATAAGTATATCCGAGTTTTACAGATCTTCATTGTTTTACATTATTAACGAAACCGAATGTTGAAATGATTTAATAATCAGCATTTCTTTGTTCTTTTGTTTTTGTCAATCAATTGTTGTATAGCTGTATCACAATATTTTTATATACAATAGCAAACTTAGCTTTGATATAAACAATACATCCAAATACTGCTCCTTAACAGAACATTTACAATAATTATTGTAAACATGTTTGATATTATTTTGATTACATAATTTAATCGTAACTGCATGGATCTCGGACAGTTTCCGATAATCAGATTAACTTCGACGCGTGTATTAGGCAAATGACACCCCTTACAAAGGCGAATTAATAAATAGTTCACACAGTTAGACACATAAGATGAACTAGTCTAGTTAACTCGCCGCCATATCGCCTATTTTTATCAAAATAAATGACATTATGAAATGAATATAAATGACCATTTGACTTTGATTTTTAGATTATAGCCGAGTAATTTCTTAACGTCCTATAAATGGAAATAAAATGTGATCTTTAAGTTTGGTTTGATTTTGTTGTTAACGTCCGTGTCGGCCAACTATGGGCTAATTGGACGTCACAGAGAGAGGGAAGCAGATACAGAGGAACACGGGCAATGCCCTACTCTTTTTCGAATGAGCCCTCTGGTACTTGTGCATGCCCAGTGTATAGCATTAATACATGGGACCTCGGTTTCAAGTCTCAGCCGAAAGACTGGTCCGTCGGGGGATCGAACCCGCGACCCCTGGATCAAGCGTCTAGCGTATTACCACTAGACTACGGTCCGCCGGTGATCTGTAAGTGTTTAATGAGTAGAAAGTGAACACAGACAACAATTAATCAAGTGATTGCGCTTACAAACTATATACAGTGAAACAATTGCCGTAATCTTCATCGCATTTTGTTCCATGCGAAACCGTCTTAAAGGCTTAAATAAATAAATAAAGTGAATAATGTGGGACATAATTAAGTTACATCCCGAAAAGGTTTCTTGGTCGTCGATGTATTTGTCGTCTCTGAACCCTTTAACTGAAATAGGCGATTGTTTGATTATTTCTTTTACGTTTATTTTTTATCCAAAACCAGATACAACCGATGATTTTAAATTTGGCGCCATAGAGGTTAACCAGGAAGAGACCGTGACGAATGGGACAACATTTTCTGTCTACTTATTATACCATTTTAACGAGTTGAAATGAGGATGATGGAATCCCCCTGTCCGCCAATCCACTCGTTTGTCTGACCGGTATTATCTGGAGCATTCCATGATCATTTTTCGATTAATATTTCTAAAACCTTTGGCCATTTAAACCATTCACTGCCTATCCCGTTAATGTTATGCTTATTTAAGATAACCTTACACGTCGTCACTTAGTTATCTGTTTAAACAAAATATTAAGTAATGTTTACGTTACTTAAATTTTTTTTGCATATTTCACTGCACGTGTTCACTGGAATCCTTTAAATATATTACTTGATTGGATATACTCATGTTGATTAAATCATACCGCTTCATTAAAACATCTCGTGTGACGATGTCCCATTCATACACATTCCATCAGTTTTCATGAATGGTGGCTTGTTTTGTTTTAGTTATACTTGTTTGGGAAACTTATGTTTTTGTTTGATATCGTATACCATTTTGTAACTTTATTGGTAGGGTGTATTTTAAATCGATACAAGTTTTCATATCTGACCATTCCTGAAAAGCCCTGCGTCTTCATCATTTCTCGGGAAGGAAACATAACTCTTATTTTCTCCTACATGTAATTGCAACAGACATCCCTGAGTTTTGCATGTGCAAGAGCACTGTATACCGGCAAAACATGTTTGTCCATATCAGACGCTGAGTTCCGTTAGGGTTTAACTTTCTCGCTGCCAAATTTAATTATGTCGTCTGTAACAAGTTTCAGATCATTATTTTAGAAAAAAAACAATATACTACATTTTTTATTAAATCTATAAATGTGTTAAAACGTATAGTCCCTTACTCGACGCCACATATAAAATGCGACTTTTGATCTTGGACTGCACTTTTTGCAATGGTGTCATTTAGTTATACGGTAGAAAGTAACATTTATGTCACTGTATGTGCAATGCTTACTTGACATAGAGTCAATGCATTATATTAGATTATTAAACCAAACCAGGCATTGGTTTCACTTTACTTACACCGAGACAATGCCTAGGATAATAGGTATATCTGTCTACAATGGTCGTTACATTTTTGATCAGGGTTGTAACTATATGAGTCGTTCCTTAAAATATTATGTAAAGCTAAACACAGACGACACGAAATAATTTTATTTAACCCTTTCACCGCCATAGGCGACTCAAGTCGACATTGCAAAACAGTTGAAGTTCAAGATCAAACGCCGCATAAAAAAGGCGGCGTCTGATCAGGGGCTTAACTTTTTGCAACAAAATTTAGTCCGAATGTTAGGGTGTCGACAAAGCAAAAAATTATTCAGTTATTTTTGTTATTTATTTCGTTAAAATATTTGAGCCAAAACAAGTTTCAACCGACAATTTTTTAATTTGGCGGCGAAAGGGTTAAAAAGCAGTGTGGGTTTTGATGATAAGATGATGAGCGGGATCACGGCGTCTAGTCTACTTTCAGCTTTAAAGCAATCGATGGGGTATCAAACTTTACAATGGTAACTAAATATATTTGAATAAGTCACGTTGTCAATGGGATTATTTATTTAAGCATCAGATAGGTAACACATAGTAGGGTTGAAATGACTTGGGGTTGAAAATGTTTACAGAAATCTGTGGTTGAAATAACCAATTGGGGTGAAGTGTCCTGGTGTTGAGTTTTTTAGGGGTTGACGTGGCTAAGTGTATTTGGGGTTTAAGTGTCTGACAGCCACATGTCGTGCACGGTCACACGTGGTATTTACCATAAGAGTAAAATGCATTTGCCCGCTTCCGTTTGTTACTCGCTGACATTCAGAGTTGCACACGAACAAGTCATGACCATCCTGAAAATGGTTTCCATCATTGCTGACAGATATGGTGTATCCAAACACAAACTCCTTGTGGCCTATTGAACTTGCTGTAGATTGTTTGTTCCGGACTCTTTTGAGTGCGCAGTTCACTTCTATTAAGGTTTCAAACTCGCCGAGTAGATAATGAGTTTGTCCAGACCTGCGGATGCCTTCCAGTGTTATCTAGAAAATCGAATGTATAAACCGTTATGTTTTGACTGGGGGATTTTACTGTATTTATTTTGTGTGAACATATTGCATAATCTTAAGAACATTGACCGAAGTAGCACACACAACTACGACATATCAGTTGTTCCATAGGAAATATATCAATTTGGTTTATATTGTAATTTTAAGCTATTATCACAACGGACCGTACGAACATTTGTCGGGGTAGATCCAATATTATATTTGTCGTAGCCAGATCTTTCAAGATTCCCGATTTCTATTTAGAGTGGTTACAAAGACAACGACACATTCAAGATGGTTTGGTGAAAAAGAGGCGATAGAAAAAAATCGATAGAAAATAATATCGTTGGTGTGTGGCAAGTCAGTCGTCGAAAGGTCATAAGACCATTGTAAGTTGTCGGGAATTGCCGGAAAGTTGTTTTTCAAGTGATCAAATTGTACTTCACCGGTGGGAAACGCGAACGGCAGTCGTTAGACTGTCACAACACAGTAGCATGACAGTCATGGATCTCTCGTGGGACGATCGCGCTTTCGTGTCCGGACTATTTATCGCACGGCAGTCGCAATTACGCTAGCCGTACGCCTGTTTCCGAAAAGATTCTTTGGAATATCGCTTGGTTTCGTAAGGGAAGTATCAAGACACCTTTACCAGTTTTCAACAACGCAATGCTATGGCGATGTTTCAACCCTAATTTTTGTCTGCACACTCTCTAGGGTCTCGTGTGTAAGCAAAACCGTACGGCTGATGTGAAACAGACTAAGGCAAGCGCTTGACATCCACAAGAAAAAATATACACACAAAAGTTGTGGGACGAAATCGGTGCCTGCCGAAATTTGCTTCTCGACGGCACGTCGTTGCCACGATGCTAAAATGTGAATCGAACTGTCTGGCGACGACAATAAACAATCCAAACGACTAACCTAACTGTTATGTCCCCTCGCTGCACAACTGCGTCGTGGATTTGTTGTGACCGACGCTTTAGCAGGTACTTTGGATGAAATGGCTTGAATGTTACCTCAGCTTTACAAATAACAAAAAGTAACCATGTATTATATAGAGATAATCACATGGTTACATGGTTGAAAATTGACAGCTTGAAGAACAGTCAACTGTTAACGTTTGTAAACGTTTGCCCGTTTCTTTTTCCTTTCCTACACTTACACATTCAATTTTGGCACTGGCGATTTCATATAAGCGCTCGATTTCGGCTTTAATTTAACCGCCCAACTCTAAGAGCCATTTCACAAGAGTGGTCCCTGCACAATCGCCCTTTCTTACGACGGTTTTGGACCGAAGACGTTGTGTGAAACGAGTATGCTATGATATAATTTTCTCGCTTACAGGCATTTGTTTCCTCATTTATCCGTTTCTAGCTAAGAGGTGTGTTATTCCCCATTATTTTACCTGGTATTGTAAGAATGTATAACAGCAAATGCTATACACATGCATTAATAGTTTATGTGAACATTATCAATGCAATACGCGGCGAGCATTGGTATGACTTATAGGAATCAAAGGAAACTCGCGGGTTTATCCCATGAGTTGGTCAACTCTAGACTTTAAACACTAATACACGTTTCAGTTTTGTCGATTTTTTCGAAGTTTGCGGGACAAGTTCAAATATTTTGAATTTAATTTGGATTTCAAATCATGTTAGCGTTTCTGAAGACTGCCTATGGTGTGAACTCGTAATACCAATGCACTTATAACGATCATATAATTAATACATGAGTACTGTGAATGTGATTCGGTCAGATACTCTTCGGTGCGAAGTAGTACGCATGTTGATGGAACATGACGTTGCGCTAGAACCATCCCGAACTTTTTATTAAAGTGTGTTAAACTTGATTGTAATTACATTTTGCTGTTTAATTTTGACATTACTTATTGCACTGTATATACGCTATATGAAGTCTAATTTTGTTCTTCATTAGATATCAGTATATTTTTTACTTGTATCCATCAATTTCTAGGGTACATTTACATTTGTAAGTTTGTACTGACAAAAGGGTAGTTAAAGAATTGCACACGTGATCAACACGTTTAATTGCGTCAAACGGGACACACTTACAGTAAATTCCTCCAATCTGCATGTCAAAGTCATCAGTAAACACGTGACCAAAGACATAGGCATGGTCACATTCGAGTTGTCGCTCATCACAAAGGCCGTGATCGAGGAGTCCATATATTGTTGGTCCAACGGACATGTCTAATGAACAGTCAAAGGCTCCAAAACCAGCGACACAGTGACACTTTCCTAAAAGCAAAAGTGACATATGACTTCGCCATTAGAAAAGTCATGTTGTGTTTAATTACTGACCAATATTGTACGCTCAGATAAGCAAGCACATGTTCCAATAAGCATTCAATACTAGTTTAACGCTTAATTCTTTGGTCTGTCTCTCATCGAGGGCCAATTAAAATTCGCAGGCAACTTCACTGATCGCGAGATATTACGAATTTCATTTTTGTGTACAGTTGCCAGAAAGTTGAATATACAACTATGTATCCGCCATGTTTACTTTTTATTTGCAGGAAATTTACCATGTCGCCATAGAAACAACCAACGTTGTGAGCTTAATCCTACGATCTTCAGATTGACCAAGGAAAATGGACCTTCCATTGATATGAGTCTAGCATGTTTACGGTGTGAACAGTTTGTATTGGCATTGGGTAGGCTTTCTTTATGATATTTCTCATATTGTTTAAATGAACCGTGCTATAACAAAGAATATTAACTTTATGCCAGATACAGTTATTTAGCTGATAATCAAAGCTTGATAAAGGTGCTTCAATACATTCTTCAGATCAATTATGTTTGCGATACAACTTAATGGCTTCTTTACAGTTACTCTGACTTCAGATAAGTTATTGAGTACATTAGTGATTAGCGGATCCAGATATTGATT
>JAULCE010313064.1:0-10571 GCA_032359355.1 Macoma nasuta | reverse complement strand
CAGAAATCAAAATGCTTAAGTCAAATAGTGACTCGGAGATGTCAGTGGAATATGAGGACAGCCGTAGGCTAAATCTATCAGAAAATAGTTTCGTGCATGTAGACAGAAATATACCGGGTAGGAATGCAGTTAAAAGTAGTTCCGAAAATATGTCAATTAATGCAATAAGCGATCATAAGGAAATGGAAGACAGGATGTTCATGATAATAATAACATTTGTGGCATTATTTTTATCATTTTTCTGAAAACAGTCAGCGAATAAATAGTTCCAAGTTGACCAAATGTAGAGATAATTACCTTAACTACAGTAAGATTAGATTAGGTCCTGTGTAAATAATAGACCTCAGAAGAGTTTCTGACCGAAATATTAGGTTGAACTTTGATAAATCAAGGCGTATAACCGTTACAAAGTTTTAAGCAAGAAGTTGTAGACGCGTGTTAAGTTTGAGAAAATATCGCGTATTGATACCTATGTAATTGATACATATTGAACGGATAGTTTATGACAAGGGAGTTGGAGACGCGTATTAAGTTTGTGAAAATATCGCGTATGGAGATATGTGAGTGTTACATCTTGAGCGGAGATTGCTCAAGATGATGTAGAACTTGGGTAAATCTCGGCGAGTAGCCAAAAATCAATTTTATTACAAAGAATTAGTAGACGCGTGCGTATTAAAAACATCGCGGAATGAAGCAAGAACGTAGATTAAACGTTTGAAGACGCGTGTTTTGGGTTAGAAAACATCGCGTAGTGTTAAAGATCTGTGTAAATAATGAGATGAATATTAGTTCGAACTAATATTGGTTATTGTAAATATTAATGGGGCTTATTTAGCCAATTCAAGTAGTAAGGGTTGAAGGATAAAAATCAAATATGTCTTATAATTTGTAAAGCACCGCGTAGTAGATAATGTATATTTCCGAGCTATATTATACGCCAAAAGCATGTATTCAATGAAAAAAAAATGTGTTTAAATAATAAAAATAGCATAGGAAGAGATTTTGAATAAATATGGAATATTAGGGTAGAGGATTGTTATAGCAACTGAGATTATTAATGACGCATATCGGGGAATATTGCTTAAAAACAAGTTTTGGCACGAAATAAGCACTTAGATACTGAAAATTTCGATAGGTATATCACTGTTACAAACCAGAAAAAAAGAGTTCATGTTCAAATTTTGCTTAGCTAATGCCTGGAGAAGGAGAAACCTGGAGACGTGCCAAGCTGAACGCATTTCCTGAGTTACCACTGTTCATGTAACATATGAGCATATAGAGAATTTATGTGTAAAACTAAACTGATGCCTTACACATACTCGGGGGAACCAACGCCTGGGGGAGACCTTGGACCAATTAACGCAGACATAAAACCACCGACGGGGCAACTATGCAGACCACACCAGACATTGACGTCATTAGACCTGTCCAGAAGTCACCAGACCAGAACGACGAGGTCCATCCTGACGTGTACTGTCGCTCGAAGACAGTGTCATAAGACAAACTTTTAATTAATGTCAGAATTTACTTATTATAATAGTTTAAACCAAGCAGTAATAAAGTAGAACAGTGTTTCAACAGTTAAACAGTGACATTAGAGAGACACTATTAAAGACGAATGAAAAGACTTCTATACAAATACCAGAACAGTATGAGAAACATGTTTAATACTAAGACTTTTTCATGTATTATGTATGCCATATATATATGCTTTTGTATATGTTGTATTGATATGCCATGGTGTCTGTGTCAACGAAAATTTCAATCGACCTTATGTCGACTAAGGTAGATGGATTTTTGTTTTGCTTGTAGTGAGTAAACTTTGACCGTCTCGACAACCTTTGAAAAACGAAATATGAAATGACAGAGGAGGCCGTGTGACATAATCGTATGTCACTAATGTTTAGGGAAACATTATAAGATATTAGATTCTCAGTGTCAAGACAATCTTATGTAAGAACTCATATTTGCACTCCGAGTATCCGTATTAAATATACCTGCAGAGACAGAATAATGTCTTTACACTTGGTCAGACAACGCAATTAGCCCCCGGACGCGGGATCTGTTTGCGATGGTTGACAGGTGGTTAAGATGTTAATTACCGGGTTGCTAAGATAAATACGTTCTCACCGGATGTCGGGAGGGCAGTCTGGGTGAGACGAGGCAGTCATGTGTGTCGATCACGTGATTTAGACGCATGAGCGGAGATTCAAGCTCAGCGGGAGTTGACACGTAGTTGTTGGAGTGACCAGTCGTGTTTTAGTCAGGGAGATGTATGAGTTAGTTAAGCTATGTACCGTTTAAGTAATAAAGGACATGATAGTTAAATCCAGTGTTGAGTTGAATGACTATCTTACATAAGTTAATTCCGTTATATTTGTTCTCAGAAATCCATCAGATGAACCCTTTCACCGCCATAGGCAACTCATCGCCTTTGAAGACGATGTCTCATCTGTAATTTCACTTTTATGCAAACAAATTTAGTTGGAATTCTGGGGTTTATGTTCAGCCAAATTTAATTTACTTACTTTTGTCATTTATTTCGTTAAAATATTTATTCCAAATCCAGTTACAAGCGACAATTTTACACTTTGCTGCTAAAGGGTTAGCATATGCTTTCATTGGGGATGAGTCTAAATATTACATTGATATATGACTGATGGTTTGGTTCAAATTGATAATACTAGATCCTTTTATAAAAGAAACATTATCGATGAAAATGGAGCAATCACGGATACAAAAAATTTCTCAAGATTTAAACAGTTTACAAACAGCAATATCAAACTCTTTATCAAATTTTCGGCCACCGGCCCTTTTTCATGATTTAATAAATTATGATTAACTAATATTTCTATTATAATGTATGGTTATAACTTTAGTTTCAACATCTACTTTATTAAATCTTGAAAAAGGCTAGGTGGCCGAAAATTTGCTAAAGTGTTTGATATTGCCGTTTATTAATTTAACTTTCCTAAGGAGGACATATCAAGAAGTCATAAAAAGGTTGTATTTTTCCTCTTCTTGAATGTTACTCTGTGAATCAAGTCGAATATAAAGTGCGGTATAACCGAAGATCTATACAAAAAGAATCTAATGAGCCATTGCTTTTTCTTTAGATATAAGCAGATTAACTAAACTCTGCTTAAGTGACGTATTTATTACATTTGTAATACTATTCGTCTCTCTCTCCCTTTATCTACCCTTTACTATCTTTCAACTAGTCTATCTCTTCATTTCCAGATTAGACAGGACTATTCTGTCCACTAAATTAAAACGAGTATATGATGGACAATATTTGTCATTAACACCTTCATATATTTATATCAAACGACGCATACACATCGAGGATAAAAAACATTGGAATTTATTGTACGCATCGATTTTCCCCTTTGGGTGCCTCGCCTAGGAAAGGGAAGAAACTCTTGGAAGTCGTAACCATGTACGATGTAAACTATACCATGTAAACTATATTCGGTAACTGTTGTATAATGATTGGGATCATGATGGCAAATCAGTCAAATACTTACCGGAGAATGTTAATAAAATAGTCTCGGCCTCCAGCGCCCCTGGAATGCCGTGAAAGGCCGCCGAGTTGTTAAACAACTCGGCGATGTCGGCAACTGCGCCGCTAACCTTCGGCTGCGCTGGACCCCCACCAGTCCTGGACATCGAAAACTTGCTCTGGGCGACCTCTGCCTTGGCGGACTTCATTAAGTTTCGCAACTTTTCCTTTATGTCTGCAACTGATCTTAAACTCACTCCAACGGCGTTCACCTTATCTGCAATACTTCTCCACACCTCGTCCTGTTTTGCCTTTGTAATTCCAGAGCTTCCATTGCAATGTTTCGCATTAATTATGTGAACGTTCGCTTTTACTTCATCTTTTAGGACCTCAACCTCCTGAATCGAAAAGTTCTTTGATATTACTCGTTGCTTTTTTGGAGGTTGAGACATTTTTTCTTCAATTTAATTAATAAGTGGTTTTACTTTAAAAGATACTGGCGATGTTGAATTTTTGGGTGTTCGTCTGGGGTAAAAACATTCGGGAAAATTGATGACGCAGGAACTAGAATATTAAATGCATGTTGGGTTATTTTGGTTAGGTAAACCAGGGTTAAGACTTAACCAAACCGGTTAACTAACCATTTGGTTAAAGCTGTTTATACCATGGTTAACCAATGTTTATACAATTGGATGCTGTTGAATGTTTTCACCAGGAGAGTCCTTCAGTCGCCTCAAAACTGCCAAGGTGCCAGTTACCAGGGGGGCAATAGTTGTAAAGGCAGCATCTCTGGTCTGAAAGTGGCATGATAACATAATAATAAGATTTTTAATTAGGAAACAATTATATTTCAGGTATAATTGTCTGTAACACTAAACCATTTTGTCTTTAAAATTATTTTAATACTTTGCATTATCATATGGCCTTTTAGCCTGAATCAGTAGTGTCATTAAACTTTTAATTACATGGAGAATGTCTGTAAAAGGGATGAAATAATGTTAGTACACGAAGCATGTTTACTTACGTGCATATTTTTGGACAGCTGTCACAGCGGTAGAAGGACACCCCGCATCATCAGTAGTGAGACGATAAAGTTGTACTTGACAACTGTAGCCAACCCAATGACAATGGCTTCTCCCCGCTCTTCTGCTTCTCTCTCGAGGCTGACAATCACAGATGGTAAACAGCGATGTAGTATTCGTGTTGCCTTGTCATGCGACAGCCATCTGACATCTTTCGCCTGTTGTATTTTTAATTTAGGGTCATCCAACACTGTCTGCAAAAATATAAACAAAATATGCGTTGTGAAATTACAGTTGAATTATGATAAGTCAATTGAGGAAAGAAAGGAAGAAGTAAAGAGGAAGTTATTTTAATAAATGTGAAGTTGTAAACCATTGAATTTGATATCTGGATAATTTGAGCAATTAAAAAAAAGCCCCAGCATGCATCTAAAAGACAGGAAAATACATGATTGGTTTGGATATCAGTTTTGACTTGATTTTATTTTTACTAAGTTATCTAAACTGCATAACCCTTATTTTTCATAACTGTACACCCAATACTTATATGTTATGGGTACATACGCATTCAACAGTTGAAATATTTAAACAGTAAATATTCAATAAACTTATAAATTAGACTGAAAAAGAAGGTACCTGTATCTGACGAAGGCTCTCAGTTCTTACAGCACTATACTTGTAAAAGCGGAAGAGAGTATCCAGCCAGTCCTTGAACTTCTGGAGATATGGAATGTCTTTCACAGCTTGAGATGTGGCCAATGCTAGTCTGTGGTCTACGCAGTGGTTTGACAGCATATGTGGCACTATATCTCGCAGGCGAGCTGCTACTCCGTTCTTACGGCCAAGCATTACGGATGCTCCGTCGCTTCAAAGTGCACACAGCTTCTGTATTGGCAGGTCCGTCTCTCTCAGAGGCTCGAGGATTGCATCCATAATACAGGAAGCTGTTCCATCTTTAAGTGGGATCATCTTCAGGAACCGCGTCCTACTTTTTCCCTCCTAAAGATACCTGTAAACAAAGATTTATTAACCCTTTGCCGCCAAATTTAGCATTTTTGGTTGTAACTGGTTTTGGGTCAAATATTTTTACGAAATCATAACAGAAATAATGAAATGATGTTTTACTTTTCGGAAATCCAAATCTTCGGAATAAATTATGATGCACAAAATGTGATGTCCCTAATTAGGCGCCAACTTCAAAGTCGGCATCTGACCTCGGACCTTCCTTTTTTGCAATATTGATTTAAGTCACCTATGTTGGTGAATGGATTATGAAACAAACATGTATAAGACATTCTAATTTAATATGTACGTTTTCACCAAATGAGTGACCGTTGTAATTAGACAACTATATTACTGGAACAAATAATGAAGTTTATCATCATCGTGAGCTATGATAGCTGAATAGGCAACACTGGCCACGCAAAATTTAATTATGAAAATAATTAACATGCAAAGAAAACAAAAAAAACATTGAAGATGAACTTACCTCACATACACATAGTATGGGGGCTCTTGCAATGAGGCCGGTGACATTCTTGTCTAAGAAAGATCTGTGGGGCAATCAGAAAATAGAAACACTTATTCAGCATTTTGGGGAGGCAAAAGAACATAGCCACCAAGGGGAACTTTCAAGAACTGAGGCTGTTTTTGATCCAGTACCTACTAGGGATGAGTGGGCAAAACTAAAACAGCAGTGTGAATGCATGTTATCATGTAATGAGTGTTTTGTGGGAACTGATCAATGAAAATCACAAAGATGAGTATCCCAACATGCTGAAACTTGTTGCAATTGCCATAACTGCACCTTTTCACACAAGTGACTGTGAAAGAGGTTTTAGTGTGCAGAACATCATCAAATCATCAAAGAGAAACGTTTGACCCCTGAGAAAATGAATGAACTAATGTTAGTGTCGGCTAAAGGTCCCCATAAGGGATCAATTTGATTTCAATGCTGCACTTCAGCACTGGCGCCAGCAAGAATACAGGCGTATTTTCATGAAGTAGGCTGGTAGATCATGGTCCCTTTTCTGAGAAATAATAGTTACAACATGTTAGTTCATGAATTTATTTTCTCATAGTTTTTTATAAAAACAAACTTTAAAATTGAAACTGCTGAAGAATATTGCACATTGGGTCAAAAAAAGTGTCAGCCCATCAAAAATACCAAATTGCCCACTGCTTTTGTTGAAGATGGGCCAATGGCCCATCAGTTGCTCAGCCCAGAATGAATTCTGGTAATAGAAATAGATAAGCCCACACCTCGCATCTCGCGAGACGTAAAATCCAATCGCTTCGGAGATTGTTTACTTGACCTTTGCCAATCAACCAATCAACGCATAGTTAACGGCTGATGGCCGGGTGAGCACGGGAACTATACATGTATGACCTATAATGGGGCTAGTGTTGTAAACTATTTATTAACACAGCAGGATAATTTTAGCTTGCTTACATATTTTAATGTAGGAGAAAACAGCATCGTTTTCTCTCAAAATAGATACATAACACTAAGATAGCGAACAATGAAATTGCAAGAATACTTATTTTAAGATTGATACCAGATGTAAAGAGTCCTTTGTCAGAGATGTTAAAAATGACTTAGACAATTTGATCCAGGTTTTAAATACAGAAATAGAGGGGGTGGGGTGTGGATACGCTCAGTTCTTTATTCACGGATTTTTTATGTAAATATGGAAATAAATATTTAAAAAAAACATATCAAAAGCCGAATATAGGTTTTCAGAAAGACAGAAATAGCCAGTCTTCATTCTTATTGTGGTAAATGGAACGTAACAGTAAATGTAGAAAAAACTACAGTCATGGTGTTTAGAAAAGGTGGCAAACTTAGCAATTATGATAAATGGTTCTTTAATAATACAGAAATAGAGATAGTTAAATCTTTCAATTACTTAGGAGTTAGGAGTAGTGTTTTCACCTGGAGGATCATTTATTCAAGCAGCAAACACACTATCTGCAAAAGGCCTACGGTCATTACTTTCATTAATGGCTTTGATGCGCAATTTAAAAGAACCTGTTAACATATTCATAATGTTTAACCTCTTTGATGCTTATGTATTATCTGTTTTAAATTATTGTTCTGAAGTTTGGGGTTTTCTGAAGTCAGATGTCTTAGAAAGAGTTCACAAGAAATTCTGCAAGTGGGTTTTAAACGTGAAACAATCAATAAATAACTTTGCTCTTTGTGGTGAAATGGGTAGATACCCACTCTATATTGAATGACACATAAGAATGGTTAAATATGTTTTGAAGATAATAAACTTTAAACAAGATAATTGCATTTTAAATACTATGTTTAGAGATCTAATGGAGGACATGGAGAGAAGCAATACAATAACAAATTGCGTTTCAAAAATAGGAAACATTCTTCAATCAGCTGGGCTGAATGAAGTATGGTTATACCCCGGATCTGTTAAGATAGATTTGTTTGTTCCTGTTTTAAGGAGACGACTTCGGTATACCTATATAAGCACTTGGAGTGCTGGTATGAATTTATCCTCATTCTTAGATGTATATAGTGAAATAAAGGTAACATTTAAACAAGCTCCATACATTAGCCGTATATAAAACACCAAATATAGAAATATTTTAGCCAAAATACGTTTATCTTCCCATAAACTAAACATTGTAATTGGAAGACACAATAATATACCTAGATATGAAGGAAATGTACACTTTGTAACCTCAATGGTATTGCGAACGAGTTTCTTTTTATATTCAAATGCACAGTGTACTCAGATTTGAGAAGAGAACATATCCCCAGATACTATTACAATAACACTAGTTTGATTAAATACATATCTCTTTTGCAGAGCGAAAATATATCATTATTTAAAATTTTAGCATTATATTGTGAAAAATTATTCAAGTTAAGAGAATCACTTATGTAAATAATTACATAAGTGATTCTCTTAACCCAGTGTATTACTTATACAGTGTGATGGAAGTAGGTGGTGATTTTAAAGTACCATTACTCGGTAGAGATTATCTATGTACCAGGCTGCAAGAAGTTGACCTGGATATGTTTTATGATGGTCCGCAAAATGTAATAGAATGTATGCATAACCTATGATAAGTCCACAAAATCCAACAGTAAAAATGTAAAGAAGATAGATTCTACTTACATCACACTACTTGAATATGCCAAATGGTGTTCTATCCTCATATATCTCATATATCGAGAGGCTGCTACATGAAACAATAACGAGCTCACAAAGAATCGTTGTCATGTATTAATGGCAAATTCTATAAAACTGAGTTTATAATGTTGAGTCAATTAGACTACAGTAGCGGTGACAGTATATAAAGTGTACTGTACTATGACTATAGTTGTAACTTGCAATAAATTTGTATGCTAGTTTGACTATTATATTGAACTTCGTATCATTAGTATGATTCAAACAAATGAGCTTTAATCCAGTTTTGATATTTTCATTTAATTAACTAAAAATATCATAATAAGACGCAGTAAAGAAACTTTTCTGATGCTTTTGTGGGGCGGTGATACTCAGGACCGAATATACAGCTGCGAAGATCTGTGTTAGCCACTTCCATATACAATCTATCTCGCATTCGACATGAATTAGCGATTCTGGGAACACTTTAGATCCAAATATGTGTTTGCACTTATCCACTTTTACGTTCTGGTTAGAATTATTCATCCTTAAATGATAATTGTTTTAACCACACTGTATCAGCATGGGCACTAGTTTTAGAATTATCTCCCTTGTTCGGTAAGGTATAAACGGTCCCAACTATTGAAAATCAAAGTACTGAAGTGCTGATAACCAGCGAAGCTTTTACAACTATTCTTGAGAACAAACGCCATTATTTCTCATTATATGTCTTCTGAAGAAATGAATGTAATTCGCCATGATATTTTTGAAATAAATCAGATCCACGCTCATAAATAAAAATATAATTATGACCAGTAGCCCCCTTTATTCTGATCTGACAAGTATACTTCAGTGTAGACTCTTATACTCACTTCATTAGAGATGCAACAGCTAATAGTGGTTTGAATTAGCTAGTTAATGCAATAATACGCCCTTTCTACAAAGCGTGTCTTACCCATACATTACCTGAAGTGATCGAGTTATATTCACAAAGGTCTGTGAAAGCCTAATTTAACCCTTCAACTTAACCCCATCCCTTAAAAAAATAATAAAAAAATAATGCTGTACTCCTTGTTAGCTGTGTATATAACAACCATCAACAATTCATCTTTTTCGGATCTTCACCAAACTTATACAGAAGTCAGATATCTATGGCAGCTCGGTTCAATTTGACAATCAGCCATATCAACTCGTGCACTACTGACTTATAGCCCTTGAAATGGTCATATTTGTTATAAATCAGCTTGTTTATGTGATAAAGTCGCCATTTTTTCGTACCTTCACCAAACTTATACAGTAGCTAGCATTTTGTTTCGATAATCAGCCAGATCAACTCAACTCAAGCACACCTGGATTATGGCCCTTGAAATGGTTATACATGTATTTATTATAATTCGTTTGTTTATGTGATAAAGTCTCCATTTCTTTTTGTATCTTCATCAAACTTATACAGTTGTTGCTATATTTTTATAGCTTGCGATCACAATTGTCTCCATTTCTCTCTGATCTTCATTAAACTTTTGTTTATTCCCTCCCTTGTCGCCTATACACACATGTTTTGATTTGCAAATGATCAATACAACCAAGCCAGTAGACCATAGGCCATCATGGGCCTCTTTTTCTTTTTGTGTTCGAATTCTTAATTCTCACTTTTTGCGACACATGTGTTTGTGATATCTTTTTATCTGAGACTTTCAGTAAAACATCAATACTTTACTATCAACATTATTTTTTAAGCTTAGATGCATTTGTTTTAAATGTACTGTATGCATTATCCCTTGCCTGAGTTAATCTACCAATCAGTTATTACTAACGACCGATTCCTATTCGTTTCCGGTTTTTCAGGGCTAAATCAATTAAAAATGACGAATATTGGTGTATAAATGTTTTAGACAAATTTTAAGAATTATTGAT
>JAULCE010312953.1:0-10573 GCA_032359355.1 Macoma nasuta | reverse complement strand
GAGCTTTTCAGTAATAACACGATTGAGATCACTGAAATCCTCAACGGAAGAACAGGCGCTAGCAAACCGAATAAGTTGTGAAATGTAAACCCCGTATGATGTAGCACGTGGTACAAAGTCTAACTCGAAAGGCGTAAGAAATTCTTAAGTAATTTGTGTATACACAATTACTAATAGCTAAAGTATGTATTCACATGTTTATGACAAAATATTACTTCTTTATACGATATGGGTTTGATACTCCCCATTGGGTGAACACTTGTCATGTGAGGAAGCGTTCCGGTTGAGTAGGTTTACCCAGTTGTAAGTCGGTGCAACTCAGGCTGGTTCATTGAATCTTCCTCTAATAGTTATTAGCTGGGCCTGGCAAAATGCGTCAAAAGCTTAACCTCCACTGCCTACCCCGAATCATAGTGTCATATGCAAACAGATTAGAACCGGATGAGACGCCGATTTACTCGGCCACATGTTTTGCCCAAATTTATGTTAATTTTTGAAGTTTGAAAATGAAGCAGACTAAATATTATTCATGCGCAGAATTGTGTCCGGCAGTAAAGGTGTTAAGATAATTATTACTAAAAAAGTGCAGAACAATCAAAGATGCAACACCTGCTCATGATTAATAGTTTCAATGAATCGTGAACAGTTCAGATATATAAATAGGTAGGTGGCGCTTTATCTGAAGCAGCTGTATTCATGATGGAGATCGTTGTCGCCTATTGAATGTCACGGTTAACACATATTATGAACATTCTACATTGGAGTCAAGAGATGTTAGTTATGTCCTTTACTGTAGAACGCAATTGTTCACAATTCAAACACTAACATAGTGAAATCGAAATGGAAACGATACGGCAAATATCAATGTTCTTGTCTTGTTTGAAATTTTTTAACACCTTGGTCCGAGTAACTCGGCGTCGTATATGGCTCCTTGTTGCTTGTTTAGGTTATCAGTGCTCACAACATCTAGCTTACAATCAAACTAATATTTATTCAAGCGGTACAGCAATACATTGAAGAATCAAAAAGATTATAGAGGTTTTATAGGCTTATATGTTCTTCTTTTTTCATTTTGTTCAATAAAGGTTTCTTTTTTATCCTTATAAATCCAGCAATAGCACATATATAGCTAAATTGAAAAGAATATTTGTTAAGCCTATGGCCACTAAATCATGGAAAGCTCATTCATAAAAAGTATTTGCTGTATAATAAAAAGAGAACTCTTACAAAAAAGGCATCAAATCACTATAAAACTTTATTAATATCAGTTTTGAATACAGTACTGTGCTGCTGGATAAGCTTCTAATAATCATTGTTTATAATTTGTTTTTATGTTGTATCCCTGTTGAATATCAAACGTGGGAGAGGGACATTGATAATGTTGTAATAATTTGTAGCCCAATCGTATTGCATATATATTGATGTAAATAAATATGTTTAAACTTAAGTTCTCAGTGTCAAACGCGTTAGTTTGGACCGATTCGATCTCCTACCACTATGCATGTCATAATGGAAACTATAAATAGTATGTATATCAAAAACCTTAACCCTTTCTCTGCCATTGGCGCGAAATGGTACCATTGCAAATAGTGCAGGACAAGACCAGTCGTCGCTTTCTCAGGCAGCGTCTGTACAAAGACTTCACATTTTGACATACACATATGTAAATAAATCTCATTATAGAGGCTTCGGGAAGAGTTTACCAAGTATTCCATCTCAATTTTGTCGCAGACAACAATTTTAAATTTGGAATCATTATAGTTAAGAGCGCATTTGCAGGATATCGACTTAAATGAAAGGTCCCGGTAACTAGCATAATATAGGCATCACAATTATTGATTTACTACGAAATATACCTTATATGAAGCTCATTGCGTAGGCTTTAAAAGCTAATTATCCTGTAATTTTGCCAAAACCGTGTCCGTTTACAGCTTTCTTAATGACGATTTTCCATGTCAAGCGTAATAAATGATATCATTCATCACATCTTCAAAGCGCTTGAGGCTTAAACTGCCTATACGGTAAAATTATGATATTGTGTCACTTGTCTACTTAAAGGTCAATCGAGTATAGTAATACCACCAGTATTGCCCTTTAAACAAATTGGTTTTAACACAACGCATTAACCCAGTGTTGATGACAATTAAGACTCAATGTTGACGAGCTAGGTTCACATGAAATGCTACACTGAAAGTGAAACAGATTCATTAAAGTCTATTTTGATGTCATCTGATTTATTCGGAGCCATACTCGCTTACAACTGTGTCACAGATAAGGCGGTGCTTTCCCATGGAGACGCTATTATTCATTATTTAAACACTAAAGCAATGCTAACGCAACGCAAACGCCATACAAATAATATGTTATAACTGCCCTATTCTGTTCTTTCTTGAAAATTTTATCATTATGGGTGTCAACAAGTTAAGAGACGGATTTGATGCCGAGTCAATGTGTGCCTGACCTAGCCTTAAACAATGTGTGTATGCCATCAATGTGAGGTGATTTACGCGTTTGTTGGTAAGCAATAGCGTTTATACCCATATATGAGCAGATACCTCGTCCTTTTTAGCTTGTACAGTAAACGCCCACCTCTAATGCGACCACTTAAAAAATCTCAAATGGATAGTCGCAGAGACAGGTGGGAGTTTAATGTTGTCGAAGGTAATGCAGAAAGCTCTCACTTCAGACCTACATTAAACTACCACTTGTCTGAAAGGACATCCATGTTTTTTCTTTTAGTGGTCACATTAGGGGGATTCTACTGTACACATTACAAGTACGTAACTCCAAACTATATATAGGTATTGCATTTATCTTCCACCTTTTGTTCGAATATGCAACATGCACAGCTGTTCAAAATAATGTTGGCAAAACAATTGAGTTCGATCTTTACAATGCAATCACGTGTTTTCGTAGTACTTTGTTGACAAATGCAAACATTTACATGTAGGATCCAGATTAGCCTCTAAAATGTAAGACCTGATCCAGAATATAAATATTTGCGTTTACATCTCATTTTGTGTCTGGAAGTCAAATTCTGCGTTTAGTAATTAAATGATAGAATTAGTAAATAATTTTGTATTGTGTTTATAAACGTTGTGTTGGCCCTTTTAACTGTAAACAATAGTTTCAGTTACTGCGCCATAAAAATTCACGAACGACGACGTAGAAGTTCACGTGTTTCTTTGGATGAAATGAGTTACTCCTTTTAATCGAGAACAACAGTAAGAAACTACTATTACATAAATAAGTAGTTATAGTGGTATAAGAAAAGGAAGAAAAAAAGTAGAAGAAGAGTGGTGGTGGTAGTAGTAGGCGTTAGTAGTAGCAGAAGTTAGATGTAGTAGTTGACGTAGTTATAGTAGTTATGGTAGTGTTAGTAGTGTTGAAAATATTTAGCAATTTACCATACATTGGTATTTATAAATTCCGACTGATTTGGAAACAAAACAATTCGGGGTAGAGATGAGCCGAGATAATCAAAAAAATCCACATCCATCATTATACGTACGATATATACAGATCGTTTGTTTTGTAGATGGGGCTTAACGTTAGGGGACTATCTATTTCGGCCTGGGACTTTGCCCTTAAGGCCATAGTTAGCATACCGTTTTCTGAGGGCGACAAACTTTGACCCAATTTCCGAAAACATACAACTCAAAAAAGTTCCTAAAAAACGCAATAAATTGCAGGCTTTGTGTGCTTTTATCTGTCAAAAGTCTGCATATGTATAGCGCTGAAAGTTTTATAGGCTATTATGTTGTAATGTGGACTAAATATCGTAAGGCTTGTTAAATAATGCAAAACTCTACATTCTTTGACTCTACATTCACTTTCATTTTTAACTGTTGACGTCATAGTCAATAGGTTAAATTGGTTTGGTGGCGAAACGACTTTGATTCAGGCTTTCAAAGATAATATTCACGTCTCTGACATTTGTAACATAAAACGAACTTTTGTCAAACGCATAACACTTTTCTTCGACCGTTGTCGATTATTTGATCGAAATCTGTTTGAAACAGAACGAGCTATAGGGTTTTGAAGTTAACACTCGGTAGCGCTTAATAAAATTAACGGATGACAACGGGTGCGATCTGTTTGTAAGGAACAAGAGTTAAACCAATTAAATTAAATCAACTAAAACAAATTTTGCAAAACAACGGTACGCCAAGTCACCTACACTAACTATCGCATTTACCACCAAATGAATGTTGCTCAGATTATATTTGGATCGCCCCAGGCAATTAACATTGCAATATCGATTATTTCTAACATTCACGAATCATTGATAATTGCAATGTTCATTCCATTGTAATGGAAAATGAACTGTTTTTTATATTTGATAGAAGACACTTTGACCTAGGTATATCTTTGTTTGTTTGACAGCATTAATTATTCATTATTACACTAAATTGGTGATTTCTGTTTCACGTTGACTAAACTCACTGACGTTATTGCTTTACATTTTGATACCACAACTTGTGTTATGGGTGTAATATGATAAATATCTGATCCCATGGAGGGGGTAGCATATAATGTTAACCCCCCAAATCTTAATGTCAACCTAGGCTTACGCCTACGTTAACATTAACTTTCTCAGGTTAACATTTTTTGCCATCACCTTACATAGGATCTGATAATTATATATTGCTAATTCATGTACCATGGTTTGACATTTCTAAATCTATCCATGTCGTAAATTTATCATTTGTGTACATTTTATGAACGTAGAATTCACATTTTGATATCACGATATTACCCAAGGATTTGAGTAATTGATGACTGGAATGGTCTTCATCTTATTTTCTTATTTTCTCATATGTAATAAAATGCAAATGCTGGGTAATCGATCCTGTAAATGACAATCCGTCTATAGTGTTTAACCTTGAGATAACTTTACCGATTTGTGGTGAAACTAATCCAACATGTGCATGCACGCCTTTCGAAGCAAATTGAATGCCTACGTAATATTTGTTTTGATATAAGTGGCGTTCAACATTAGGTGATTTTGTACATTGATCACTGTTTTAAATTGCCTTACTCGTTTCACGCCGCATATTGAAGTGGATACTATATTAATACAAACGGTAGGTTAGATTAATCCGGATCGGTTGAAATACTACGCCTCAAGATCGCACTTTTTTCAAATCCCAAATTGTTTTATTCGTCGAATTCTGGAATTGTTGTCTGCTTGATTGTTCGCTATAAATTAGATGCAACCATTGTCTGATTGTCAAACATTTTTCAGCTAGACCAGACGCTCATAAACACGGAGCCCTATAGTTTCCAAACTGTTTAACACCGTTAGTAATCTCAAATATGGTCAATGTCTTTTCATTTTTCTAGAGTTTTTTCATACATAACAATTTCCACAAGTCATTTAAAAGTTGTGTTTTCTGTTCGCCTAAATATTTTTTTCTTAAAAATTCATCAAAGATATTTTTCTATTTGGAATAGCATATAGAGTACAAGGTTACGCGCTAAAATTCAAGTAATGTATTTCGTATGTAATTTCAACACACCTTATTTGAATGCATGACCGTCCCATACACTTGGTTTGAGTGACACTAAGAAACCAATTGAATTTATATCGTGTTACTTGACCTTGGTTAATAAAATGTGCATGATTGATGATAAACATGTTTCTATGACTCAACGAAGAACGTTTTTCAAATTTACTTGAATACTAACATGAAGCATGCCTTCATAACAAAACACTGTCTAAAGTGTCTAACAGTTATTTGAACTCCTATCTGACTCCAACCTGTTTGTAACGTATAGTAATTCAGTCAATAAAAATAGCAGGAAAACAAAGGTCAAGAAGTATGTAGCCAAATCAGACACCGAATAACTTGGCTTCTTGTCATTATCCAAGTAAATTGAACAGGTTGATAGTTTTCGGTGTTAAACGCGTTAGATGTTAAAGAATATCGTTTCACTCGATGGCAATGATGCAGCAGAATACGACCTTAAACTCGTTACATGAGCATCTGAGCTAGTATTACCGGCGACAGGTGTCTTATCTCTGCCTGGTTTCATTCAGAAAACAATTCCCTTGAACACAATATATTCATGATTAATATACTTCTTGCTTAGTCACCGAGGCTGTTTTCTATATTGATGTTTCTTCCTAGAATAGCAACACGTTTAATAACAAACAAACAGCGTAAACTAGTTTTAGCCTTTGATTATCTAATAATTACGTGTGATCAGGTTATACAGCATGTAAACTAATTAATTTAAAAGTAAATAAGAAGGTCGTAAAGGACACACCATATACAAAACAAACATCCGTCCGAACAACGTAGAAACAAACACATTCACAAGCGCGTACACACACACACATATACGAGTGCCAAAACATACACTACATATAGAAAACACTTGTGGACAACAACAGACATAAATATGGGGGTGAAGATAGGAGTACAACCAAAATAGGCATTGAAACAAGCATACCGCATTCTACTTTTGAAACTACCCACCTAAACCTAAATATTAGATTATCGTCAAACAATAACTTTGACATGATAAGGTTATTACGACCAATCACCCGAATCAAAAGAAATCTTTGTGCACCTAAAAATCATTACTCACAGATGAATATTGACATATAATAATTAAATCATGTCTAGTATACCTCTGTTCAAGTGACTGAAGTCATACTTTCCTTAAATGTCCATTCTTTGTTGCCATAAAGATTCAACATACTAGCCACATATAGATGTGTATGCCTAAAAGTCGACCATTGTGTAAGTTTTGTGACATGTGGTCAATGCATATTTGGTGTTGAAAATTCTACAGCAACAATGAATGGATATTTTAAAAAAAAAGACGTCAGCCACTTGAACAAAGGTACACAATACATAGTTTAACAAATATATGTCCCCCTACTTCAAAGGCATTAGAAAGGACAAAATTCCTTTGTAGACTTTCTTATTGTGTTTTTTTAGTTTATCAAATCATGTCAGCACTAATTAAGACAATTCTTCCGATTTACATAGAATTCAGCGAATTTGAGACCAAGCTCGAAGAGAGGTGTTAAGTTGTGAAGGTTTTATCATCTTTAAGGTCAATGGCGACAAGTATTTAGTTTGGCGCTACGCACCCAATAACCTACTCATGTTTGGAGCATTTTGATATGTTTCCTGCAAGTGTCAAACACTTTGGAGACACATCAGACGCCGCTTAACCCGGCGTCTGATCGATCTGACTGACAAATTTATCATATACGTAGACAATACGCGCCAAGATGGAAAACGGAGCGTGTCTGTTTTCTTGAGCTTTTAAACCCCATTAAAACAAAAGTTTGAATGAAATGGCGAGAAACTGAATAAAACAAAAACAATAATTTTAATAAAGACATACCCTTCTCATTTCTCACCAATCCTTTGGGTATTTCTAATGAATACAATCCAGTCGGGCAAATTGTAATGACAAAACGCGAAGACTTTGATTCCAAATATTAATGGCCTGTGGCGACAAGTGATACCGCATGATAATAACAGAAACAGCGCAGAAACACAAGTCTTTTGTCAGTACACACACAGACACACACACACGGCATGGCAACAAGTCATGCTGCATGATAAGATCAGAAACAGCACAGAAACAAGTCCTTTGTCATTTGTCAGCACACACACACGCACACACGCACGCACGCACGCGCGCGCGCTCGCACGAGCCCAAACAGATGACACACATAAAACTAGTGTGACGACAGAACGGTCAGTGGCAAACACGTCATTAGGGGTTTTAATCGATTAAGTGGCACCTAGCCTCACTATTATCCCATCATCACCTACATCAGACGTACAATGTAAATAAACAGTACCCTGTCCGACAACCACTCAACTTAGAGACGGCAAGTCCAGTTGAATAATATATGTAAAACTTAGATATATAAACAAATCATTTACTGCTTTCGCAAGTCATCAATTTACTCAATGACTTGTCTGAAGTAAGAATAACTGTAGAGCAGACATCAAGGGAAAAGCCTGATACAACATAGAAAGCCACCAAAGAAGCTTATACGTAAATCAGGGAGCGACTCAAGCTAAAGAGACTGAACATTTCTACGTTGACGTCATCAGGCATATTTATTACAAAGGCGCGGTATGACCTGTCTTCATTTGCATAATGACAATTCAATATAACTGGTCATTAGAGGTAAACGTTTCCATTTCTTTAACCGTTTAACTGTATTCATAGTGACGCCTGCATCTTATTATAATTTAAATATTGTACGGAAGGTGGCATAGAGTGCGAGTTACGTTTTGTTTTTCTTTACCAACTATTGCATTAAAATTGAACATCATTATACCTTAAATGCAATGCCTAAGAAGTTGAATTTCTCATAAAACATCGTTAGACAGAAAATAAACATAGCATGGACAATCACAAAACCACCTAGTCCTGCGCAAAACATATCCTTTTAAGTCACCTGCGATATTTTCGTCTATACTTTTTGTCGTCTGCTCATATTGATATATATTTATTTAACTTTCTGTGGTGAAAGTAGTATAATCTGAGTGTCAAACAGCTTGGAGCTTGACCAGGCACCGAGATAATCGGAGTCTGTTAAAGCTACAAGATATTTGTAAAGGTTAGTATATTTACAGTTTAAACGTTACAGCCTTCCAAAGGATATAGGATGGTTGATAGGTAGCGGATACGTTCCTGCCAACAACGTAACCTCGTTGTATTAACATGTCGCTGTTCTATATATGCTTCCCACATATCTCTTACAGTATAAAACAAATTTAAAGGCGCTGGCGGCAGTTTCAAATCTCGGGTCTCGCAAGAGTTACGTAACACCTGTGTACGAGCATTTCATACATGTTTATATTTGTTTTATTAATTTATTTTAAATATGTATCATTTCTTACTTGATTGATTAAATTCAATGTGAGAATGGTGTATGCATTTTTCACATTGCATTTACTTTATCAAGGCTCTATATGGTTCTAAACCGTAGAAAAATGTGAATTTGGTCACTAGAAAAAAGTCAATAAAATCTTAAAAAATATCGGTAAACTCTATTTTCTATTTGATATTTCAACAGTGTTTGCGTGTGTTTTCAAACTAAAAGTTAAAACAAAATCTATTATTTAGAACATGAATTCACCTTTATTGCCACAAACGCATTTAATTACACCAAGTTCCATATGATGAGGCTATTATCTTATCGAACGACAAAGGACGATGTTCAACGCGGACGAAATATTTACAAAATATATGTAACCGTTCAATTTTGAACATTTTGTAAAACAGGGTAATAAATAACTCCGAGCCAGACAAGACTCTGAGTAAATTGGCGACTGATCAGACTCCCAACTGTTCGAACATATTAACAGTGTTCAGTAAAACAAGAGTTCTCCCTGTTAAAAAGCGACCGGTGTTAAAAAGTGAACAGTTTCACTGGCAGACCAAGTTATAGTGCAGTAGCATTAAAATTAAGGTCATTATCTGAGATTGAAATTTTGAGTTTGAGCATTATCTCGACTTCATTTGTTTCAATGCAATTGGAGACATTTCGTGAACATTGCATGAATATAAAGACGTTTTAAAAAGACTGCATCTTGAACTCTACACCGATATACTCTTTAAATGTTCTAATCCGCCACTTTTATATGTTGTATAAATCAAGAAATAATTATCATTTTGTAATATCCCTCTTTAAAGTTTATGTCTGAAGTAAAACAAATCGAAATCACTGTGAAATGTACAACTGGTTGAATCCAGATCAGATACCGAATTACTCAACGTCGGATCTGGTTCCAAACTGTTTGACATGCTAAGTGACAAAATCTACATAATTGGCCAGTAAAAAGTGACAATATCCAAAATTATTTGCAATTCGATTGAGTTGCCTAAGCAGTTCAAACGGTAAAGATAGCGTTGTTCTTATTGTAACAAACGGCATTGGATAACACCAATAGCCAATTTACGGCATATAATTAATTAGTACTCACGTGTATATTGTGTGTATTGTAGCTATCATTTATACTGCTTTAATTTCCCAAAAGACATGAGACTACTCGATACAATCATTGACATTTTAGTGGTATTCCAAATGATATCCGTTGACAGAAAGGCACGTCGTGGCGCTATTCCAAAATCCTGCAAATGGTCGTTTTTGCAAATTGGTACGTATGCTATTTTTGAAATAGTCCTCGGTGAACATCATAAAAAACGTTAGTATCAATTTGGCAAAACAACACTTGCATAGTGTTTGAAAACATCATCAATGTTCTTAATAAACCACAAAACGGCCATTTTTAAAAATGCCACATACGTGGCTTTGGTAGAAAACATAGGGTTGAGTTTGCTTCCGGGTCATGAATTATCGTATGTGCTTTGTTTAGGATTAAGCGAGTCGGGCCTGTCAGTTTTATATCATAATAATGAAAATTATGTTAAATTTTGTCAGAAACGTTTTATTGAGCTAAAGTGGTTTACTACTTTTATTATCACAATAGTGTTGCTTGTGCCGTGTGGCGGCCGTAAAACGTCTCCCCGTACATGTAATCGATATTGTTATCATTCCGCTTGCAGGACACGCAAGTGATGT